>RHLP01001066.1:0-21718 GCA_003719405.1 Aspergillus incahuasiensis | reverse complement strand
GGGAGGGGGGTGGGTTCTGATGTTGTACCGTGCCTTAGTACCTAGAGTAGTCTAGTTTCTGGATGTAGATATACATACCTAAGCAAGCAAGGGATTCTCCGGTGGAAGATCTGTTGTTGGTGGATCTAGGGTAGTCATTCCAGCTCGTAGCATCTGCGTCCGCATCCTGTGCGTTGATGCCTTATTCAACTTACATACCCTACCCTAGGGTACTATACATTCCCAAGCTGCGTAGGTAGACAGCGTAAGGAGCCAGGAGCCAGCGCAAATCGATATGCTCAAGAACTGCAATTTACTCTTGAGCATGGAGAACATCGTACCAGTGCTTCGTTAGTTTCGCTGTGCAGTCTAGGACTGTCCTGCTTCTTGAGGAGTAGAGTAGACGGGCACGCAGGGACGACTTGGAAGCGCCGGCAGACGTGGACGGACTCACTGGATGCAATGCGAGATGCTTAGGGTACTCATCGACTGGACGAGAGGGTTCTGCGTCAAGGCTGATTGATACTAGAGGCAACGCTGGTTAGGACAGTACCAAGTGTTAAGCAGAAGCGGCGGAGTGATATAGAAACCCTGAAGAGACCTGGAATGACTACATGGAATAGTATATCATCAGGCAACCCAGTCCGGCAGGGCATTGTTCTGACCTGGGGACCTTACATATTTCCTCGCTGGCTGCATGGCGTGGGTGTCCATGTTGTATTCAGAATTCCCGATTCGCGGGTTCCTACGAGTGGTTCGTCGTAGTCATATACATAAGCAAGAAATGGATCTGCCGTGTCTAGATATAGCGGCAACTGCCTGGGTAGAGTTCAGTCAAGTAGATCAATCATAAGAGGTCATATTAACTGATGTCATTAACTACAGCACGATATGCGTCATGAGTGTACGTAAGAAATGCAATCACCGAATCATAAGCAAGTGCAGACAGATTACCGCCCAAGACGGATAACACCGGCAGCCATCAGCTTCTGGATCTGCAGCCGCACCTGCGTGTTCTTCATGTGCTCTTGCAGGGCCGCGGGATCGCCCTTGGCTTGTTGCAGGATGCTCTGCATGACGGGGTCTTGGAGGATGGACATGATCTGGAGACGTTAGTTATATGTAAAGGTCAAACTGTCGGTGACATACCTCGGGGTCGTTCTGAATACGCGCCATGGTCTCTTGCTCGGTCTCGCCGGCGCGGGCGCTGAACTGCGCGTCGAGGACCTTCTGTTGCTGCTGCTCGATCTCGCGGGCGTGGCTGCCGTCGTCGTGCTCGGCGGCGGCGCTGCACGCGTCAATGGCGCGGCTGTACTCCTTCATCGCGGTGAGAGCTTGGCACTTGCGGATGTAGGCGCGGAAGAACTTGGGATCGCGGGCGATGGCCTCGTCGCAGTCTTGCACGGCCTGGGGGAACGCCATCAACTTGATCAGCGCGGCGGCGCGGTTGCTGAAACCACGGGGGTCGTCGGGCGCGCGCTTGGTCATCTCGGTGAAGGCATCGACGGCACCGGGCCAGTCGGCTTCCTGGAACTTCTGCTGGCCGAGCTCGCGGGCCTTCTCGGCTTCGGCGGGGTCGATGTAGGCCTCCTTGTTGGCCTTGTCGCGGGCCTTCTCAGCGTTGCGTAGCTTAGTCAGGGCGTCGGGGGTCCGGTGTTCGGTGAGCGACTTGTTGTAGTTCTCAATCGCCTTCTCGAGGTCGCCCAGCTTCTCGTACGCGGTACCAATTCGTGTGAAAGCCTTGGCAATGTGCTTAAAGTCCGCGCGGAGGTCACGGCCTTCCTCAATGGCGGTCTTGCATGTCTCGATGGTGCCCTCGATATCACCCTTCTCGAACTTGGCGGCACCAATGTTGTTCAGGTACGTAATGTCCTTGTTCAGCTCCCAAGCCTTGGTGTAGTGCTCGATAGCCTCGTCAAACTGCTTCTTCTTGTAGAAATCGTTACCAATCTTCTTCTCGGCGTCACCAGCCTCCTGCGCCTTCTTCTTAGCGGCAGCTTCCTCGTCCTCAGGCGCAGGCGCAGCTTCAGGTTCCTTCTTCGGGGGAGTCGGGCGGGCATCGGGCATGGCAACATCTTCTTCCACCTCGGCGGCAGGGGCACCGGCACCGGAGGGGCCGCCCTGGGGAGGACCGCCAAAGTTCATGTCAATGCCGAGCAGTACGCTCATCACCTGCAGGAACCGCGGGTCCTGGAGCTCCGCGCCGATGTTGTTGGGGTTCTGCTGGAGCTGCTTGAGCTTGTTCATGAAGTCGGCGTCGGCAAGGAATCCGGACGTCTTGGGATTGCTGGCGAGTTTCTGGAAAAGCTGCGGGTCGTTAAACATACCGCCCAGCCCGCCCATGGGGTCGCCGGTGACACCATCGGCCTGGGCCTCGGCGTTGATGGCGCGCTTCACGGCGTCAAGGCCGTTCTTCGCCTGTGTGTTACCGGGCTCGATCTTGATGGCTTCCTCGTACGCATCGTGGGCGGCCACTACATCTGTTAGCATCATTCCACCAGTATATGCAAAGAGGTCGTACGTAGGTCTCCAATTCCACGGTAGGCGGCTCCCTTGCGCTGGTGGCCCTTGGACCAGTCCGGCTTGATCTCGACGGCCTTCTCAGCGTCGGTGAGCGCCTTCTCGTAGTCCTGCTGGGCAGCATAGACAGCGGAGCGGTTGGAGTAGAGGACGTGGTTGTTGGAGTCGAGCTCGATGGCCTGGGTGAACTTCTCACTGGTCTGGTCAGCGCTGGCCAACGCCCGTCAACGCCAGTCAAAGCGGGGTCAGACTTACACGGCGGTTGCATAGTCCTTAGCGGCGAAGGCCTTGTTGCCCTCGGCCTTGAGTGCGTCAGCCATGGTTGATGTGTAGGGGTGTCAGACGAGAGTGAGATGTGGAGAGAAGCAGGTCCGGTTGACTGGCGGCGAGGCAGCTAATATTGCAAACCCCCGAGCTTCTGGAAATTTCCGAGACGCTCCAGCGCCAGCGCCAGCAGCCAGACCGCCAAGACAAAGCAATCGAGCTCCCTGCGCTAAGCCTGTTATGGCCGGCCCGCGCTAGGCCAGAAATAATTCTCCGCCAAAAAAACATCCTTGACCTGCGCATTATCCTGAGTCTGAGTCAACAACCCAAGGCAAAGGCTGCTGCACAACTGCTTGCGCCTTGACGGATACGCGATCAGCTCGGCCAGCCTGAACATGCGATTCCTCGAATCCCTCCGGTGACTCGACGCTCAGATCTCCCTCGACGATGGCCTCCGCGGGGTCTGGCCGCTCCCTGGCCGAGCTCGCCTCCAGACTCTACGACGCATGTCTCGAAAACTTCCCTATCGACCATCTCTTCTACCAGCAAGACCTGTTGGGGCTCGATATCATCCCGAAGAATGACCTCCCGCTGCTCCTGCAATGCACACAGTCCCTCGTCGACCAGAAACTGCTGCGCCTGTTGACGGGCAAAAACGACCGCCTCGCGTGGAAGCTCATTGCGCGTGAGGATGCTGAGAAGTACGCTGCCCGAACATACCGCCATACAAACTGCTAACTCTATTATAGACTGCAGAACCTTTCCCCCGACGAGAGTCTGGTCTACAATGTCATCCACTCCACCGGCCGCTCAGGCATCTGGGTCCGCCAGATCCAGAGCCGGACGAACCTCCACAAGTCCATCCTCGACCGGTGCCTCAAGTCTCTCGAGGGCAAGAGCTACATCAAGTCCGTGCACAATGTCAAGTTCCCCAGCCGGAAGATGTACATGCTGGCGGGGCTGGCGCCTAGCGAAGACGTGACCGGAGGCGCCTGGTTCACGGACGGCGTGCTCGACGAAAACTTCATCGGCGTGGTCTCCGGGTTCATCGAGTTCTCCGTCAGCAAGAAATCCTGGTACGAGGTGCCGGCCGTGGACAAGTCGCGCGCCAAGCGCGTTAAGACGGCGGATGGCTCCGCCGCGGCGACGACGGCCAAGAAGGAGGGCGCGAAGGAGTACCTCCCCTACCCCGCCGGCTACGCGGGGTACCCGACCATCGCGATGCTCACGGCAGCCGTCAACCAGAGCGGCATCACGCCTGTGCGTCTGGGCGAGGAGAGCGTCCTGCAGCTGCTGGAAATGCTGTGCTACGACAACAAGCTCGTCGCGCTGCAGAACGGCGAAGTCTACAAGTCCGTTATGAACCCCGAGCAGGTCAAGGCGCGGCAAGCCCGCAAGCCTAACGAGGACTCGGCTGCGGACGACGACCGCCTGGTGCTGAACGGCATGACCGAGGTCCCCTGCGGTAACTGCCCTGTGTTCAATCTGTGTGTGCCCGGGGGTGCGGTTAGCCCTGAGAACTGCGAGTACTTTGAGACGTGGATCCATGAGAAGGGTCCGCTTTCGTTTTAGGCTTTTCGCCAGGACTCGTCTTGTTTCACTAAAAATGTTTGTTGCATAGCGATGGCGTTGCATTGCGGTTTGGGATGGCTGTTTCGCCGGTTGGCCTATATAGGACGGTAGTGTAGGAAATTAAGAACTATATTATAGAAATCTTTACTTTCAGTGCTTAAGGCTGAAATTAGTATATCCCAAGGAAAGGGGTAGATAGTCGGAAGGTAAATATATAAACGTGTGGGATATCATAATTCATGAGCATAACGTATCTGACGGTGGTCTATTCACCACCCTTCGCAGCCAAACAATCCGGACAGTACCACTTGCCCACCGGCTCTCTCGTCAGACCCACGCACTTCCAATGGAACCACTCGTACTTGCAATCATCGTTATCGCACGCCACCATGTCTCCATGGCTAACAGTCCGACACGTACAATACACCCTTGTATCCTCGTTGCCCTCGTCCTCATCCTCATCCATACCCACATCGCCGCTCTCGGAGTCCGACAATTCCGCGCTGCTGAGCATGGAATCGTCGTCGTCGTCATCACCCCCTGACGGCGATCTTTTGTGTGATTTCAACCGGCTCGTGCTGGACGAGCGCTTGGTGTGTTTCCGGTTGAGCGACTTGAGTTTCTTCAGCTGGTGCGGCGCCACTTTCTTCGTCAGCGCTTTCTTCGTTATCCCCGTTGACCGTGGCCCGAGGCTCCCTGCGCGGCTGGACGAGGGTGTCCCGGCTTTCGGCGTTCCTGGGCCCAGCGAGGACTGCCGCAGATTCGAGGACGCGACGGGGAGAGAGAGATTTGCGTTCAGGCGGCGGCGCTTGCTGTCAATGGCGCCGGCGGAGGACTCGCGCTGGCGTTGCTGGAAGTGTGCCGTTCCCGCTGGTGTTGCGGGGGCGGAACTGCGTGCGTTTTGAGAGAGGGCCGCGGCGGAGTGGGAGCGGTTGAGTGACAGGTTGAGGCGCGGGGTTGCGCCGGGGGGCAGGTGGTTTGCGTTGCCGGAGGAGGCGGCGAGGGGAGAGGTATAGGAAGCGGAATCGGTGGAGGAGTCAGGGAAGAAGATCTTGGGCGGGTCGCGGTATTGGTCTTTGTTGACGAAGAGGGAGGGGATGGGGGGATCGTTGGAGAGGACGCCGTCATTTTGGAGGTCGCGGATCTTGACGTCAAGTTTCTTGATTTGCCGGTCGAGAAGGATGCAGGCCTTCTCGCTTAGTTGGATTTTCTCGTCTTGGAGTTGGCTAGATCTGTCGAGGTTTGAGAGGACGGACTTGGAGTATTGCTCCTCTTTGGGGTTCGGGGTGAGGCTGCCGTTGAGTTTGATGAACTTTTGGATGTTCGCGTCACGCGAGTTAATGATGGCCCGGCAGTCCTGGATTATCTTGTCCTTTGCTTGGATCTCCTCCATCAGATGGTTGATCTCCAGTGGCAGGTTTGCGACATCGTGCACGAACTGCTCCAGCACGGAAGCGCAATCTTCTTGCCCGTGGGCCATCCTGTGTCGGAACCTGACAAGCCTTGGTTGATAGCTCCAATCCGAGGGGCAACTCGTACGGCAAAAGAGGGCTTGGTGAAGACGCGATGGACAAGCGACGACGGGATTTGCGAGTGATGGTGATCAATGTCTAAAGGTTGGTCTGGGCCGCGGAATCTCGACGCCGGAAAATGGATCCATGATTATCCGGCTGACTAAGGCTGGTCACCAGCCACAGAGCCACAGTGAGTGGATCAGCCGTCTTGCATGGCTCTGAGCTCAACTAACCTCTCCTCCTCCACTTGACTGCGGATTAGCCCCCAGGGACTATTTCGAAGAGGGCTGTTAGATGACAAAATTAAGCCTCATCTAATGGGATTGAACGGTTTCGATCGTGCCAATCCCAAGAGTGACTAGCCGAAGACGAATCAAATGACATCTTGCCCATGTCGAGATTGGCGCCCGGGCGTACGAACGTCCTTCCGACAATAATATGCAATCACCACTGGTCCAACGCATCTCGCATTGCATTGCACTGCCACAACACGCCAAAGGTGCATTCTAACAGCATCGCCATGGCCATCGAGCCGCTTTGCTATCATATGGAGATCTTTCAGGTCGACCGCCTTCTTAACTTCCCCCATTCATGCCATCTGGATAAGACACTCGGAACTTTAGAACAGACTTCATCGCCATGTCCTCCGCGTTCGGAGTGGGAGACTTCGTTGCAGGGGCTAACCTGGCGTACCGGCTTCTCCGCACCCTCTCAGACTCGCAAGGCTCCAGCAAAGAGTATCAGGAAGTAATCCAGGAGCTAGGCTGTGTCCAGCAAACTTTTCTACATGTTGAACAGATGCGCACAAGCAACCTTTTCAGCCAAGCAACAATGAACGCCATCTCGTACATAATCAACTCTTCCGTTGATGTCATCTCCGAGTTCCTCAGCCAGACGGAGAAGTATCGGCACAGTCTATCGGGTAGTGGCGCGCAGTCTTCTTATACCGATAGCTGGCGGAGAGTTGGGTGGAGTTTATTCAAGAAAGAAGAGCTGACGGCGTTGAGAGATACCCTGCAAACAAGACTGTCGTCAATCGCTATCCTGGTTAGAACGGCCGCCCAGTAAGTACTAACTGCAATACGTCACTAGGGCTAATCGGTGGTCAAGTCAAAACCGATACTTGATCCCCAGCAACGTCGCTAGGTATCAGACAGGCGGCTTAGGGCACGAGGAGGCACGAGGCCTCCAACGGGCGTTAGATTTCTGGCCAGCGACCACACTTGCTGTTGAAGACACCTCTCAAACTCCACCTAGAGAAATAAAGAAGACCAACATTAGCGATCAGCCGCCGAACCGACCGAGGTCTAATCCCCGGTCAGTTATAACAGGCGCTGGCGGCGATCTCTCGTCGAAGTCATCAAAAGACACCTTGGAGAGCATTATTAGTGACAAGCCCCCGATCAAACAGGAAAAGTCTCAGAATCTTCAACGGAAAACCCCAGTAACCGTCAGAAATGCCGAGGATGTAAGAGACAGAGACGCCGCCCGCCGACAAGCAGCTGAACAAGATGCAATCAGAGCCCTGACAGCCCTGAAGATGCTGTCTTCAGAACTAGCGGTGAAACGGAAGCCGCTCAAATTCATAGATGCGCTTGGGCGCAAGTTCACCTTCCCTTTTGGCCTCTGTGCTACATGGAAGGTTTTACACCTTATATAGACTGATCAAGGGCGAGATTACTGACTGTCATACTAGGCGATGGAAGAGTTGATCAAACAGGCCCTTCTACACATCGAAGTCATAGGACCCCATGTGGCAGAAGGCCACTATGACCTCGTCGGCCCCAATGGAGAAACCATTCTCCCCCAACTATGGGAAACGGTTATAGAGCCTGGCTGGAGCGTCACTATGCATATGTGGCCGATCCCCGAGAAACCCCCGAGGATGTGATTGAGTCCACTCCAAAAGAGACGTTCAGCAAGAAGCACTCCAGTCCTCAAAGCTAATACGCTTGGTGGGTAAGAGGCTGCGAAATGGGCATGGCAGCAAACTTATGGTTTGATATATGTTCTGCGAATCGTGTGCTCGACTCGACGAATCAGGTCTCGAATTATATAAGCTGCTTGGACCGGCAATGAGACTGATTTAATCCTCTGTATCGTTTCAAACTCTACCCAATTCACAAGCGCTAATTGCTATCATAACTAGCAAATCTGCTGTGCCACAACAGTCACCACCCACTTTATAACGACCCAGGTCTTATCCGTTCAATCATAAGGGGGTCTTGTCATATCACCGGATATATTCTTCTTATCTATATAAGACCATTATAAGACCATGACCAAGGCACCAAGCAGATACATCCAAGACGTACACACAACCATCAGCTCTACTTATCAATGTCAACGCTGTTAGTGACATGGCCAAACACCTCCAAAGCATGGCCAAGATACTCCTGCACCCCTTCCAGGCGCGGTGTCATATCGCTCCCCAAAGGAAGAAGCTTCTCAGTCCCACGCCCCTCTCCAACCCCCTCACCCACCACAACCTCATACACTGCCTGCATCGCCTTATTCTTGTCGCCGTTGGGCGTGATCTTCCCGCTGACCAGTAGACCGCGGATCTGCTCGGTGACGGTCCCCTGGTACCCCTCCGGAAGGGGCGTTTTCCCAAACTGCGCAGACTCAGGCATGTTGGTGTTGAAGGTGCCCAGGACCACAGTCAGCGTGCGGATGTTGAACGGAGCAACTTTCTTCGCCAGGATCTTGGTCGCCGCAACATCACAGCCAGATCAGATCAGATCTCCATCCAATCCATACATTTCTCTTTTCAGACCTGTAGCGGGAAGAGAAGGAAAACATACCATCCAGCGCAGCCTTCGCACCCGCATACCCGCCCATCGTGGGAATCCCATCCAGCGCAGCCCCACTACTCATATTCACAATCACGCCAGCCCCGCGCGCACGCATCCCCGGCAACACCGCGCGGACCAGCCTCAGCGGCCCGAAATACATCGTCTCCATCTGCCTCCGCGCCTCGTCCTCCGTCACGGTCTCGAGCGCCGCGAAGATCGCGTACCCCGTGTTGTTGACCAGCACGTCGATCTGCTCGCCGTCTCTGACCAGCTGCGCGATGACGTCGCCGCTGTCCGGGCGGTCCACGTCCAGCTGCACCCATTTGCCGCCGCGGCCTTCGATTTCGGCTACGAGGGCTGGCGTGCGCAAGGGGCTGCGGCTTGTTGCGAGGACGCGGTGCCCGTTGGCTAGTGCGGTGAGGGTTAGGGCCAGCCCGTGATGAGCCAGGTGAGTTTTGGAGAGGGAAGGGCCATGATGGATGGATGGAGGGAGGGAGGGATGAGCTGAGTGCAGTATTATATGCAGAGTATAGCTACGGTAGGCGTCCTGCTGCGGTGCATTATACAGGGTGCGTCGGAGATACCGCCTTCTAAGTCCGCGGACTTAGGGCTTGGTATCCCCGGCGGCGATGACAGGACGTGAATAGGCACGGACGAGGACAAGGACATAGATAGAACGGGCTAGGCCTCGATCTGTTTCAATTTAGCAGAGATAGCAAGGCTAGCTGGAGCATCACTTGGTTGGAGGGAATATTAAGATGGCTGTTGGGTAGATACCGTAAGTACCTATGCAGCACCCTTGATACACCTATCCTGTACTCCAGCCCGTCATCTATATACCTCTTCCAACACACGCCGAGACTGAAATGCTAGTTTCCACCACCGCAGACATACAAAATACTAGCCATTCCTGCTTGATAGCCTGCCTTCTACCATCCAGCCAGCATTCTATCATTCTATCAGTAACATACTGGAAATGGTAGAACACGGGGTGGTTATTATAGATTGTAATCTTAATCTTAAGACAACCTACTACAGTCGAAGAACCTGCCGTCTCATCTGCCCATCAGCTGCTTTGACTGGATGGACTGGAGCTCCCTGGGGGTTAGCTTCAGCGCGGTGTATCTCCTTGCGGGGTGAGTTGACGGAGCTGGTTCAAGCCATGTCTCATTTCTGCGTCAATGCTCTAGCTAGATACTCTATCGATGTCTGGCGTGCATGTCATTCAGAAAGTCGGGGGGTAGGCTTGGCAAGTGGACGAAACAAACAAATCCAGGGCCTTGGCTCATTGAAGGTCGAATTCAAAAAAACCGAACTCATCCCATCTCCTCCACCGCAATTATCCCATATACACGCCGATGCATGGCTGTGTTTCTGTGCTGCGCTTTTCAAGTATAGCGCTCCAGCTGGTCCTCTGCCGCCGCCGCCGCCTAATCCGCAGGCCGATTGTCCTTGGCGGGCCCTTTGCACTGCGTTATCAGGATGATTTTCTGTTCCTAACTCGGGGGCGCTCTTCTGTGTGGAAGTCTGAGAATCACTTCTCTCTGGCCTTGCCGGTATGTTTGGCCTGGGGACTGGTGATAAAGGCCTCCCAGGAAGGGAAGTGTGTAGATTGTAGACTACATGCAGTTGAGCCATGGCAGCTCCACAGCGCGGTTGATTCGTGTGCGCCTTCGAGTAGGGGAGGGCAGTGTCTAGGGTCTGAGATTTAGCCTTGGCTGAGCTAAAATTGGAGCTGCAATGCTTGTCTGCGGCTAGGAAAACAGGTAGTAAGGGAGACAGCAGACTTCTAGCTGTTCCATTGTGAGATGTATCAGACGTGGCTTGGGTGTTGGATGTCTGTATTTAACCCCGATCATCGTGAATAGCGCTCTGTTCAACATACCAGGTTCTGCCAGGGTGAATAACCTCACTTTTCCAGGTAAGCACCGACATATCGCGGCCGTATCTACATTCCCAGTGCTCCATTTCCAACACTAACTGATAATTCTTCGATGCTCCGTTGGTGGCCCTGGCGCAAATCATAGCAAGCGACTCAGATCCAGCTTGTATGTATGCTTCTCTTCTCGGCTCCCTCAGCTTCCTAGCACAGGATTCCCCGACCTCGGTCTATGTGAGAGCTTGGTCCATGTCGTTGGAAAGCCGGTGCATCGCGCAGCCGGTAGAGGAGCTGGCTGCTCAGCCTCCAACCCAACCCGAGTACGTGCGACTCTAGAACTCGTTTCTGCCTTGCACCTGTCACAGTGTCACCCTGCTCCCGTCTTCTTTGAGGCTAGGGCCCGTGCTGGGAGCACAGTGCATGTGGGGGCCATGGTCGGAATTAGGGTTGGGGGGCTTGGCCGTTGAGGAGTAGGTATCTACGGAGTATAAGAACAAAGCTCACGACGAGAGGAATCCTGGACTCACTCGTAAGAAGATAGACGCTATCCGCAGGCTTTGGACAGTGCTCCATACCATGTCCCGCTGGCTTATCAGCCTGTAGAAAATCTTAAGCCCACTAAGCCCACCACGGAAGGTCTTTGTTTGCGGCGCAGACAAGCCGCATTAGCGCCGTGCACTAGACAGGGGTTGGCCGCGTCACAAGGCACCTTCTAGTCCAGATCATGATTAGTGCCATTTTGGTCACATAGGCCATGTGCTTGGACGCAGCAGGTTATTTCTCCGGCGTCCGCGACTCTCCGCGGACTCCATTGTCCCCCTTCCGCGCTGGTGCAGAGATGTTATGACGAGAAGCACTGACTGGACTCCTGACACCCCTCCCATCGCTTTCTCCAGTTCAGCGAAGGCAAGATGTCAGAAGTAGAAGCATCTGCTGGGAACTTTACCTTCCCAACGGAGTCGCAGTTCCAGTTCATCGTTGCCGATCTGGTGAATGTAACGTGGACCGTCGATGCGCCCATCGTCTCGCTGTATGAAACATGCGGGAGGAACGAATACCTCTTGTTAGGTACTCCCCCTTCGATATCCAATACAAAGTGGCAGCTATACTGACCGATTTATGATTTCCCAGATCAAATCCCCAACAACAACAGCTGGGTCTGGACAGCCACGCGCAAGAACTACATCGAGAGCGGATGCAATTTCGCCCTGCAACCCTTCACATCCGACGGCGAGTCGTACGGGAACAACATCACGAGCGTGGATTTTGGGGTGTCAAAGCGATATACCAGCGACCCGGCGCCGGTAGAATATAATTTTTCGAATGTGACAGAGACGGAGACGGGGACGGACACAAGCACAGGGACAAACATAGGCACGGAGCCAACTGAAACGTCAGCATCATCAACGGCAAATACGGCATCTACAGATGACACAAATACAGAGAACACCCACTCGAGCGGGTTGTCCACATCAGCCAAGATTGGAATCGGCCTCGGCGTGCCCCTGGGCGTACTCCTGCTGGCAGCGCTTGGACTGGGAATATTCCTCTATCGACGGCGGCGGCGGGCGCGACAAAGTGAAGTCCGGGAGATCAGCCACAGCGACGGCCTATCGCCACTCCCTCCGTTTGGGGGTATGAATTTGAATGGGAACGGGAATGGGTATAAAGACCCGGCGCGGTTGTCGCAGGCGGAGACGATAGCGACGCAGGTGTCGGGCGATCATCATAGTCGTAGCCATAATCATAATCGTAATCTGAGTCTGGAGCCACCGATCTCGGAAGGGGCTTGGAGGCCACCTAGTGAGCTGATGTCTTCGGAGAGGGTGGAGCTGGGGTGACTGTTATACCTGGGGAAGTGGGCCTCAAAGGAAATAGAGTGAGGGCTAATGTGCTAGCAACAGTAATAAACCATATCAAAAACATATATCATATTGAGTCTCACTTCATTTGGCTCATTCAACATTCCCCGCACGGAACAGGTTATCTAGAAGAACGTCACAGCCTGTTGGGGAAAGATCGAGTTGACAATGGCAGTGGTATACAACCACAATAATGAGCATTTCGGGGTTTAAGCGCTATAACCGGCAGCAGCGAATACGCGGATCATAGAAGGACACCAAGTGAAATGCGATGGCAAATTCCGTAGTCCACACTCCGTCTACTCCGTGCGCCACCTCCGAGCGACCCTCCGAGCGAGTCGGGCGTCTTATCTCCGAAAGGACCGAGTCCGAGATGCTTGGCAGCAATGCACGCTGCCACCGCATCTCCTGAACCGCTGAGAGTCCCTGATACTCGATTCCCATCTGCAATCATATCAAAGTGCGGCCACAATGCGCCCACTATGCATGGCCTGGAGACGGCTTGGGAGCCCTATTCCCGCTTCATCCGCAGGGCCTCTAGGCGTTGGTCTCGTGCATAGCATTTGGAGCAGACGCGTCGGGGGAGCTCTACCAATCCATACGCCCACGGCAGAACTGACGGACGCCAAAGCAGACCAAAGTCTATTTGACCTATCGTTGCAGCTTTCACAGCGGCCCATGGATGGGAATGCAACGATGCAGTATACGCAGTTTCACCGCGACGAGGCGTTGTCCCAGGCCGGGCGCACAACTAAACTCGCAGTGGCCAAGAAATATGGCCTGAGCACGCGTGATCTGCGCACTTTAGACCAGCCATCTGGGTCGCCACATATCTTGGTTCGCGATCATACGATCCTAATCCACCTGTTGGATTTGCGGGTGGTGGTGCAGCACGACCACGCTCGACTCTTCACTGGAGAGTGTGCACCAAGTGACAGTACGCAGAGCAATGACGCACATTGCGTGTCGCGTGTATTGAGTCGCAATATGGAGCACAATCTACGGGCTGGTCAGCAACTGTGGAAAACCGAAGACCAGCCTTACGAGCTATACATATTGGAGGCCGCCCTGTCGTCAACAACATCAGTCCTCGAGGCTGAGTATATGTTGCTCGAGAAGCAGGTCTCCAATGTCCTACACCTGGCCAATTCGAGTACACTAGATGGGGAAGAAAGCCTCATCCATTCTCACCTACGGACGATCCTTGAGTTGAAGCGCAAACTCATCAGCGTTGAACAGCGGGCACAGCAGGTGCGAACTGTGGTGCAGGAGGTCCTGGATGAGGATGAGGACATGGCCAATATGTATCTGACCGACAAACAAGCTGGAAAGCCTCATGGGGTGAACGACCACCAGAGCGTCGAGTATCTCTTCGAGGCCTATTTCAAAGCCACCGGTGCCATCGGACAGGAGACGGCGGGCCTGATGAGCCATATCCGACGGACCGAAGAGACCATTCAGTACACGTTGAGTGTCCGACGAAATCAGATCATGGTACTAGAAGCAAGAATCGAGATCCTCATGTTGGCGCTGGCAGGTGCAACTTTGGTTGCAGGCTGGTATGGTATGAACTTGGTCAACTATTCCGAAGAGAGTCCCCACGTCTTCACCGTTGTCGTCCTCGTCTCTTGCGCCGCTGTACTTGCGTCATCGTTGTATGGAATGCAAAGGTTAGGGCGGATTCGCAGGGCACGGTTGCAGGTATGAACCATGCTCACGGATTCGCTCTTGGCACGTTAAGATACCCTCCCATAGGTGAAATCTGCGAGAAGATCCCGTGTTCTTGGAGGGTGGTGTCCCACGATGCCTTGGCAGTAGACTATGTAAGCAAATACAACATGACATCCGCCCGGTGCACTTACCCAGTCAAAGGATTCCATGGGGTCGAGAGAGCCGAGAGGGGAGGAGATCTCCGCTGTATTATTCCCTTGTAGCAGGGCTTTCGTTTGTGATGAATCATATTCTGGCAAGGTAGATGGAACATCGCGAAGGGGTGCTTCCGGACCTACGTGGCGGGCGGTTAACATCTTGAGAATGACCTTGCCAGCGGTAACCTACCCAGTAACAAGATGCTGCTGGCGTTTTGTCGAGACTGCACTTCTGAGGGTGGAGTGGCTCTTCCTTTGACTCGACCTAGCATTAGTTTCACAATTTCTAGCACTTGCCTGGATCCCTTCCTCTCGGTACACCACTCCATCCAGATGGTATGCGAGTCTTCCAGAGCGCTCAACATTTCTACGCGGCGTGCGCTGTCCCGACCTCCTGCGGTCTGAGATCCAGACTCCAGTCCAATACACAGGAGCATACTAGCGAGAAGGAAATCATACGTCGCCAGGTGCGTAATTTTCCACAGGTACCCCGCAAAGAGTCCGCCGGGTAGGGTTTCACGATACACATACGACTGGTGGCGAATGATCACAACGGCGGCGTCAAGGCACGTCTCCCACGATAGCTTATTTTGCGGCTTCATATACCGTCGATGCAGCACGCATCGGGACCTTTGGAACCAAAGGTCCAAGGCTAGACGCCTCATCACGACCGTCGACGAGTCTGTTATGGGAGTGCCGTCTCGCATTTTTAGGCTCGCCGGAAGCGCCTCGTGTTGAGCACATAACATTTCATGAAGCTCGACCACTGTCTCATACGATGACGGATACACTGACGTGACATGGGTGTGTATGCGCCCCAGCGCGGAGGCCAAGCTTGATTTCGCTCGCATGTAGGACGGGACCGCGGCGGCGGACTCTGGTCGCGAGGGAGGCAGCACGGTCATGTCGGGATCCAACTCCTCGGTGAGGATATTGCGCGGCGCCTGGGTATCACAGTCCTGCTCGTTGATCATCCGTGGAAGGCCGACCTGGAGCGAGACGAGAATGTCAAGCTGATGGATGAGCGCCCACATCCGCCGCCTCATCTCACCCACAAATATCGAGATGTTTGCGTAGTGGGACGGATCGCGGTGATAGCCCATTCTCATGGCAACCCGGATGATGGTCGCCAAGACGATGTTTAGACCAAAATGGGTGTCCTCGATTCGCAAATACTCGCTGTAGAAATACAACACCAGCGCGTCAATGGTGTAAGTGGTCGGTTTGGTATAGTCGGCCAACATCAAGCATTGTGCACTGCATCTACGAAAGGAAACCACTGACTCTTGGGCTCTCACTCCATTATGAGGCAGCGGCTCACCGGTTTGCAGCATGAGGTCAGTGGCTACGCACATCATGCTAAACAACATGCTGAGCCAGTTCAAACTGGCCGTGGTCGGATCTTTCCAGAAACGATCGTACTAAACGCTAGAAATCAGCCACAGGCTTGTAAGGACCACAAAGCGGACGGACAAACCTCGGCTTGGAAGGTTGGCCCATGACTGGCCCCTGTTTGTTTCAGTTCGCTTTAATTTGGCAACAGCGCAGGACGCACGACAGGAACACCTACATGAACCTAGCTCCAATGTGTTAAAGTACTTTGAAACCAACCGGTTGACCTCGGTTTTGGGTGGAAGAGACGCCAACACGTCATTGACTGTAAGGCCCTCGCGCATACCAAGAAGTAAGTCAGGCCATCGGGATGGCTTCTTTTCGCACGTCTGTTGACCACCCAATAACTGTGGTTCCGGCGGCATGAGCCTTCATCGGTGAAAAAGATGCTTGACTCTTACACTATCCGCAAGGACCGCCCAGTGCTCGCCTCCTAAATAGCTTGTTTCGTCCCCATTAATGTGAATGCGGCCGACGGTGCTCCCAATTGACTGTGCCGTATCGGACGGTGAGGTGTCGTGCTGTTCCCGGACCGGAGCGACATAGTCCGCTCGGTTTGAGACACGGTGAGGGCTTTTTGTGCGAGCAACAGCAGGGCGACAGATTGCATAGGCGCAGCTGGCTTCCTCGCCGCGGTCCATGCAGTTCTTGCAGGGTTGATTCCGATCACATCGCACTCTAACACACCGTTAGATGCGTTGTTCATGAGGTAGAGGTTCGTACTTCCGTCTGCGACATGTATTGCATGATAGCTGTAGCTTTTCTCTGCGTCGCCTTTGCTGGGCAAGAATGTCGGTCATGTCGATCAATTTCACGACAGAGCTTGAGGTTGGAAGAAGAAGAAAGCAGGAGAAAGGAGCGAGTCAAGAGATGCAGACCCAGTCACGTGCTTGTCTCCCCTCTCCGTCCTGATCTTGTCCAACTTACTCTGCTCCTCTCCCATCCCATCGAATGCTTCTCATCTCGCTTCCAAATTTAGCTTCTGATCTCTATTACCAGTGGAGACTTTGCTCAGAAGATGGCGCCACGCTATGCTGACATCGACAGGACATGGCCTTGTCCGAAGCACCATCCGAACGACCCTCCGAGGCAGCTCCGAGGCGCCTGAGTCACGATATAGGACAGCCTTTATAACCCTTGGCTTTCCTGGATGATCTACGTGGAAGACTAACGGCCGTCGATTCAATTTTCCTGTTCACATTATTCAGCCCGCTTGTCTTATTCCCCCCGATAATCCAGCAGCACGACTACCATCTTCGCATCCAGCCATGGCAGACAAACACGAATCGCCGCGAATAACGAACATCCCCTACTGGCGACTGGTGCTAAATCCAGGCGTTGTGACCCAAGACATCATTGACTATCCATACCCTGGATCAGGAACCGAGGAAGACCCGTACGTCGTGAGCTGGATCCCCAGCGACCCTCGCAACCCCATGCACTTCAGCCAATGGACCAAATGGATTATCACAATGCTGGTGTCTGTTGCAACGCTGGCGGTCTCGCTAGACGCATCTGCATACTCCGGTGGCGCTGCGCAGATTAAGGAAGAATTCAATATTAGCACAGAGGTGGTGACGCTCGGAGTTTCGCTGTTCGTTCTGGGTTTTGCGATAGGTAAACAGCAGCCCTATGGAGTACAGGTTAACACATGCTGACAGTGAAACAGGACCCCTACTGTGGGCGCCGCTCAGTGAGCTTTTTGGCCGGCAACCCCTCTTCATCGGCACATACTGCGCCTTGACGGCATTCAACTGCGGCGCCGCGGGCGCTCAGAACACCGAAACCCTTCTCATATTGCGTTTCTTCGCCGGCGCTTTCGGATCCTCGCCGTTGACCAACGCAGGGGGGGTAATTGCGGATATGTTCCCCGCGAACGAGCGAGCCCTCGCGATGAGTATTTTTGCGTCGGCGCCATTCCTAGGTAGGTTCTACCATCCGGCTCGCTATCCTGGAGCTCATGCCCACTGCTGACTTGATCGAATAGGCCCTGCGCTTGGACCTATAATCGGAGGGTTCTTAGGCATGAATGCGGGCTGGCGCTGGGTGATGGGTCTTATGGGGGCCTTTTCTGGGGCCGTCGGAATCATGGGAGCCTTGCTTATTCCTGAGACCTATGCTCCCGTTCTCTTGCGTCACCGCGCAGCCAGCTTGGCGAGGATCTCGGGAAATATATATCGGAGCAGGGCCGAGATTGATCAAGGCAAGCTGAATATTACGGCTCTGTTCAAGGTTGCCCTATCACGTCCATGGGTTCTTTTATTCCGGGAACCCATTGTCTTTTTACTTTCACTATACTTGGCTATCCTCTACGGGACGCTCTTTATGCTTTTTGCTGCCTATCCGATTGTCTTCCAGCAGGGTCGAGGTTGGAATCAAGGCGTGGGGGGTCTTGCTTTCCTCGGTATTTTGGTGGGAATGATAATTGCTGTCGCGTACTCAATCCTTGACAACAACATCCGCTACGTCAAATCCGGGGCCCGACACGGTGGCTCTGCGCCTCCAGAATCACGACTACCGCCTTGCATGGTAGCTTCAATCGCAATTCCCGTGGGGCTATTCTGGTTTTCGTGGACAAATTCACCTTCAATCCACTTCATGGCATCTATTTCCGCCGGCGTCCCATTCGGCTTTGGGATTGTTATTATCATATTGGGAGTCATGAACTACCTCATCGACGCGTATACCATCTACGCGGCGTCAGTACTCGCCGCCAACTCCGTCATGCGATCCTGCTTTGGAGCGGCGTTCCCCTTGTTCACCACCTACATGTATCAGTCACTGGGCATCCACTGGGCGTCTTCGATCCCGGCGTTCCTGGCCCTGGCCTGTGTCCCACTTCCGTTCCTGTTCTACAAGTATGGCGCGGCTATCCGGAAGCGTTGTAAGTTTGCGGCTGAAGCTGATGCATTCATGCGCAAGTTGCAGGAGCAGGTTGAAGAGTCGCGCAAGGATGAGAAAGATATAGTACCAAAAGATGATGATGGCGCTGAGCTTTCTATGTCAGATAGAGATGGTATCATTGGTTCGAGCGACAAGACCGCCACCGCATAGGCTGATGCCTGACCTCATCGATTATCAAGTCGTGAGTCCTTCCACCTGGTGCTCTCTTTGCACACGGAAGCCCACTAGAAGGGTACTATGTTATCTTTTATGGGAGTCGCAAAGAGACACGAACCCGTCTGGTCAACCCTCAACACATAATCCATTGTCTTGCGCACATCTGATGCTGGCCTAAAACTTCTGCTGTTAATACTTTACTTTGGCCTTAATCTCTACCAAGGCCATTTCTCTTGAAAGATTATCGACCACCGAGCTCTCCGGGACCTGTCATGTTTGTGAAGGAGTTGATGTATTTAGTCTTTCTTCTCTCAAAGATTTTGAAGTATAGCATTTGATCTAGCCTGACCAGTGCCCTACCTAGACAGGTCTTCCATACTTGATACCAAGATCAAAGTGAGCTCTAACGAGTAGAAGAGAAAGACGGATGGATCATCCCCTCAGGATGTTCGCCCAGCCACTATATATGGACTGGCTAGTGGTAGCAAACACTCCAGCCTTTCTTACCAATTACCCTTGATTTTGCTTCTTGTCAGGCAGATAAACACGGTATGTATGCCCAGGCAAAGACAGGACTATCTGTCTATAAAGTGTCCCGCAAGAGCACTGCCCCGTCAACGCTGCACTGGCTGCCATCTTGGTGAGGCGGTGCAAGGCTGGGATCTGCTTTGGTCACTGCACACGTTGTTTCAATGGTCAGTAGGTACGCTAAGAACGATTCAAGTGTTTCCATTTTCCAACGCCGGAAGCGAAGGGCAGCCCAGCCAGCATTGCCACCTGCCGGACCGAGAACCACAGCCACCTGGACGATGATACACCAGCCCATTTACCTACAACAAGAGAATTATGCGTTCGCCAAGAGGCAGCCTTGCGCACAGACAGCCAAGCTAGCCTCGTCCGTGTTGACAAGAAAAGAAATATGTGTTCGCCAAGGGCCAGCCTTGCGCACAGACAGCGAGCCTTGTCTGGAGCGGTATACAAAGAACAACCCCATCTATATAAGGACCCAGCCCCGCGTCCCTTTGAATCTTCCAGCTCAAAACATTCCATTCTGCAAAATGCATCTCCCCCTCTTTCTGACCCTGCTTCTCCCCATTCTCGTCTTCGGACAAGACTTCTTCTCCGTGTCCGCAGACGACGACGCCGCTGCAACGACCGACAATACGCCTACGACAACTGAGCTCCCCGCTGCGACGTTCACCACCGCCGAATCCTCTAGCGTGGAGTCTGACGCCGACTCCTCGACTCCGACTGTGACGTCCAGTGATTTTGATGCCGATGCCGATGCTACCTCTACATCGGATGATGATGGTGAGACCGTCGTGACGGTCACCGATCTCCCGTCGACGTTTATCCTGGACCCCCCGGAGGACGGAACCTCGACGACGTATATTGTGCCTGTGACGAGTGACAGTGAGAGTGAGAGTACGAGCACGAGCACGAACACGGATTCCCCTACGAGTACAACTACTAGTGCGGTCGACTCTGAGAGCTCCGGCTCAACTGGGTACGTTAATGCTCATATGATCTTCTTCAAATGACTAACTAATGGTCGCTTAGAAGCTCTACGGAGGCCACGTCCGGCTCTAGCTCGGACACTACGGACTCGGATGCTGATGCTGATGCCTCGGACGCTTCGGCCGATGGAGATGGCACCGATGATGGTGCCGAACCCGCCACTCCGACTGGAGGGGCCGTGCAATTGGCCGGGGTGGACGTTGCTGTTGCTGTTCCTGTGGCCATGGCCATGGTCATGATGCTGTTTGCATAGGGGGGCTGGCCTTATGGTTATAGGTTAGGGTTGCAGGTTCCATCATCTAGTTACGCTATACACTCAAGCACACTACAATACAGAAACAATCACCGAATAACCCCCTCCAACCACTCAAATCCCCCCCTCTGCGTCATCCACGTCTTCCCACCAACCTCCATACCCAACGCAAACGTATGATCCTCCCCCTCAACCTCCACCATCCCACACCGCACGCCCTTCTCTCTCAACACCTCATACAGCCGCCGACTAACCTCAACACTAACCATGCGGTCGCAGTCCCCATGCACAATAAACGTCGGCGGAAAGCCGGCCTCGACCCTCGCCACGGGATCAATCTCCTCCAGGCCCCCGCACTCGCGCGGGAAAATCGCATCCAGCACGGTCCCCGCTGCAATCTGCGTCAGCGCAAATGCGTCCCGCGCGCGGCTGAAGTCGGGCTTGTTGCTGTTGCTGTTGCTGTTGCTGGCCTCTTCCTGGCCCTCCAGCGAGATCCCGCTGCGAGTGGGGATCGGGGACTCGGCGTATACTTGCGCGAGGAAGTCTGCGTCGAATGCCGGTAGCTTGGATTGCACGTGGGGCAGGGCCGCCCGCCAGCTCGCGTGCGCGAAGTGCACGGCGCCGTAGAAGTTGAGGATTGCCGCGGGGGGGCGCGGTGTGTCGTAGCCCTAACATTAACATTCGCTCTTAGCACGGACGTACCATACCCACCAAGAACCTCGAAACAGAACTGTAACTGTAACTGTAACTCACCAAAGCCAGCGCCAGGAACCCGCCGCTACTCGTGCCAAACGCCATAACGCGCTCTCGATCCACGCGGTAGCGAGAGCTCTCCTTCGCGCCGCGGCCCTCGGCTGCAACTGCGAGAAACGCGTCCAGTCCATCGTCCTCAGCATCAGCATAGACCCAGCCTAGAAAGTCCCTGATATCAGCCATCGGCCCGGAGCGCACATCGATGCCCGGGCACAGGCGGTGGTTTGGCACGGCCACGATCCAGCCGCGCGCGAGACAGTCTGATATCTGTGGCATTGAGACCATCCCGCTGTGGCCGAGCATGAAGGCGCCGCCGTGGATGTTTATTACTAAAGGCTTTTAGTGGGCTGCTGAATGGAGGGAAGGGAAGAGGCGGAGGGGGACGTACGGACGGGGTATTTTGCTGGTTGGGCTTCATCTTGCGGGGGCGGGAGGTAGATGTCTGCGGTGATTGTGGAGCCGTTGATTTGCTTGTAGGTTGTTGTTAGC
>RHLP01001064.1:0-14359 GCA_003719405.1 Aspergillus incahuasiensis | reverse complement strand
TCTGCAGGCATTAAGGCCGGGTGCATGATAGTCATCACCGAGCCGGTCCCGCTGCCGAAGAGGCCGGCGTACATGGGGCTGCTGGGCGGCGTGTTTGGCGTCTCGGCTGTCGTGGGCCCGTTGCTTGGAGGGGCGCTGACATCCGGTGCTTCGTGGCGGTGGTACTTCCTGCTAAACCTGCCTATTGGCGCGGTCGCTATGGTGGTTATCCTTTTTGTGTTTCCGGATAAGGGGGGGCGGGGTGATGTTGAGGATGGTCGGCAGGGACGCGGGCGGGATCGAGATGGGGCACGGACTGGGGGTGAGGATGGTGGTATAGGTCTTTGGGAATGAATTCAACGGTTCAATCCGCTTGGGGTCTGTTTGATGTTTCCGGCGGTGGTGTGTTTGGTGCTTGCTTTGGAGTGGGGCGGCGCAACGTATGCTTGGAGGTCAGCCCGAATCATTGTGCTGCTTGTGCTGGGCGGGCTGCTTTTCATCTTGTTCGGTGTAGACCAATTGATGGAGGGTGAGCAGTCAACGATCAAGCCACGGCTCATCGCGAACCGAACCGTTGCGGCGAGCGCGCTGTATACGGGGTTTATTGGAGTGTGATGATGAGCCTTGTGTATTATCTGCCGCTCTGGTTCCAGGCAATCAAAGACGCCAGTGCGGTGAAATCAGGGGAGATGAACACCCCCTTGCTTCTCTCCCTGGTCATTGGGTCCATGATGTCTGGATTGCTGGTCTCCAAGCTTGTTGGCTACCCACCGTTCATGATCGCCTCATCTGTTTTGATGATGGTAGGTGCCGGCCTGATCAGTACGTTCAGCGTGTTAACGGGCCACGGCAAATGGATCGGATATCAGGTTTCTTTTTGAGTTAGGGCTGGGTCCAGGCATGCAGCAGGGTGCCACGGCTGTTCAGAGAGTGGTTCCCAAGGCCGACGCGCCCTCGGTGCTCTCTCTCATGTTTTTCTGCCAGCAGCTGGGCGGATCGATTGCTCTTGCGATCACACAGAATATTCTCTCCAGCAAACTGGTCTCAGGACTATAGGCCGATTTGCCGGATGTGGATAGATCAGCCATTGTGAGCGCCAGGGCGACCCAACTGCGGAGTATGGTGCCAACAGAATCGCTGGGCACGCTGCTACGGGTATACACTATACAACGATGCTGTGACAGCTTCTCTCCATCTCACCGCAGCCACGTCCTCGGTCACATTCGTCGCTGCTTGTTTTGTGGAGTGGAGGAGCGTTCTAGGAACGAAAGGAGAGGACGAGGAACGTTCTGAGGCGAAGCAGACTGGTTCACGCCTGGTATCTCGTCTCATCATTGTAAAGTGAAAGAAAAATCTAGAACATGTGAATACCGCTGGAACGTTCAAGTTGGCCTTCAAGTGAGCCAGGCACCAAAGTAAAAGTTGCTATTCCATTCTGGTAAAGCAGCGGAGGTGAACAACAGTTGATCCCACGCATCTAACTGCTCCATGGTCGGAGTCTCGCTCGTTATATGGGGCGCTGCTTGATTAGCCTTATTGAAAATAGTCTGACGGCGTTCCGCAGGCGTAGCTGGGCTATTGTGGTTGTAAGGCTTCGACAATAGCCTGCTAATGAAGTGGGGGGTTGCTTCCGCCTCACCTTGCAAGGCAGCCCCATTCTGCAGTGCCTGTCGATGGCCTCAGACTCAAAGGACGAGGGCAGCTACTACGTGATGTAGTCCCTGATCCTTGTTATTCATCTCTAGGTACTGGTCATATAGTGCCTTGATGTAGTGCCACATGTTTTTCTCTCTTGTGCTTCAATTCTCTGTTTGCATGGATTGAGAGCAATGAGATTAAAGCACCGAAGGGAAACTGCGCATAGATAAACCAGCGGAATCTATGATGTGGCCAATTCAGGGGCGTAGGTATGCTTGGTCGTGGCTAGCTAGCCTAATACAGAGAGAGTGAGACGAATCTTGACGCTATTCTCTTTCTGCCTCCCGCTGTATTCCCAATCGAGGCTTCTCGAAGAGGCTCGCTGAGCAAGACGCGCGAGAAGAGCTCAAACGGGGCCGGAATAAACTCCGCAAAGCTGTAGAGCTTTGACTGCCGGATCACCAGCCGCTGATCATTCGATGTTGACTCGGACATCATTGCCCAAAACGGCAGCCATGGGAACCGGAAACCTCTGCTCGTATCCATTGTGAGAGAACTCGGTAATTGGGATCAGGTGTGGATACACCGGGTGATTCGGAGGGGGTTTGGCGTACTCGTAGACCCAGAAACCTCAGTTGTTGTCTATAACAGTGTAGTCTAATCCTTTGGCGTCTCTGTCGAGGGCGTGAGTGTGGCTAAGTGGGAGATTAACGATTACCAGTGGGATGATTAAGAGCTAGGTTGAATACGTACTCGACGGATGTGATGTTGCGGAGCTGTTCCCTACTCCATACGTTCGGGGGCAATGGATGCGTGAGTTCGTACGTTCACGAAGCTGGCAACTGAGGTAATTCGAGCGTTGCTGAGGATGCTAACACCTTGTACTGTCCTTCTGGAAGACAATATCGGACGTTGTGTCTGGGTCATCTGGATAATAGTCGGCAAGAAAGACACCGTACTGGATCGTCACAAAGTCTCGAGACCGAGGACGAAACAGCAGCGGGGTATTGAAGACGTCCTCTGAATCAACCGTCTCCTCAAACGAGTACGGACGGAGTTCAATGCCGTAGGCTTCGAGGAAGCTATTTGCAAATTTGTTGTCATCTAGAAGTTTCCCTTTTATAGGATACTCGATCGGAGTGAGCCAGAGCAACTCCAATGACGAACCAAGTTTTTAGGGTGAGTGAGTGTTGGAGGAGGTGGTAAGTAGGTAGAGCGCGGGGAGGAAGTCACTCAAGACGGGAAGTGAGGCCGGACACCAACACCCAAACTTTCCTCCCCTCCTCTTCCTCCTCTCTCCCAGCTACGAGCCCAGGCCATTCTAGCAATTCTCAAGGTCAGGTCAGTTCAGATTATGTGATATGACGCCCTTTTTCCGCCAATACTTTAATCTCACTACCATCAAGATGATTTCGTCCTATTACCCTTGCTCACTCGGCCACATCAGAATCCCCGACAGAATCATTGGATGACACTGTCGGAAATTCTCTTGAAAGATGACGTGTTTCTCGAGAACTTCGCTACAAAGTATGCTGAAGTAGCCGTAAGACAGATCGCTGTGCTAACTGACAGATATTTTACCCCCTCAGCATCACAGCCTCTTTCAGAAATCCGCAACAGAATCAAAGATCTATTTGAGATAGCAGGCACTAAACCGACTCCGGAAGCCGCGCATATTACTTGCTCTACCCGCCATTAGAAACCCACAGTGTCCCTTACAGCGCCTTATTGCCGCCGGCGCCATTCTAGTCGGAAAGATGAAGACAGCCAGTTCAACGCTCCTGAGAACACAATTGAGGCGATTGAATACCGAGCAACATTCAGCCCGTGCAGCGATTGATACCGGCCTCCAAGGTCGTCGTATTCTGGTCCTGGTGCCGAGTTTGCAAGTCATGACTGGCTGGATCTTGCATCAGGGTCGATACGGGAGGCTCAGTCAGAGTTGGGGCTTCAGACAATGTTGTGATTGGAATCATCCGACTCATGGGGCTTTTGACATGACAGGATCTGTGCCGCTTGCGAGCATGTAAGATAAGGCCGGCCCTCTAGCGAGGTATCCAAGATTATGGGCGGAGGCCGCAAGGCTTCCATACGACTTCCTCCACGTTTCCACCGAAGCCAATGGCAATTCCATTATGCTAATTCGTATAGTGAAGGAATCGGCGTTCTGGGTCTTTTCATGTTTATATCAATTAGTGAGTTGGCGGAGCAGCCGGAGTACGTACGTGCTGACGATTGGGAGTGTCACGTATAGCAGGAGCGTAACGGACTATGCTAATATCCTGTCATTTATTGTGAGTTTCATCGACGACCTTAGACAAGATGCCAGCTGCATTCGAAGATCCCCGCCAGGAGCCACCACAGCCGATAATGATCTGACAGCCCACCGTCGGACAGACTCGTGCAGCAAGCAACGTGGCTGACGGCCCCAAATCGCACCCGTGTCCAGTGAGAGCGAAGAGGCGGTGCCCTAAGTTCTACCTAACTAATTAAAGACTAAGGCTGGGCACGGAGCAACAATCTGACCGATCCTTCAAAGAGCCGGCGAATCAGATGCTCGCAACAATGCAAATTGGGCTTGTCGGGAGCTTGTATGAGTTAAGCCGCTTTGGGTGGGATTTCGCGCTGGCTGGGCTGGTATGCGGTGCTCGGGAGGGATAAGAAGCCCTTTGTGTCCGGCCGGTGAAGTGACATTCTTATCCTCACCAACTTACTCGATACAGCTGCTTGACCATCTATTTCTTACTATTTAACAACATGGCAACCAACAAACCCACCCTCAGTTTCTTCGGCGCCACAGGCGGCTGCACTCTGGCATGTCTCGCACCCGCCCTCCAAGCAGGCTACAACTGCATCGCTCGTATGCCACCCTTACATTGCCATTCAGCCCTCAGTCAAACAAAATACTAAAAGAAGATAGTCGTCCGCAACCCCCAGAGACTCACCGACGCCCTCCGAGCCCGCAACATCACCCCCTCCACGCTCTCCTCACTCCTAACCCTAATCGAGGGCTCAACGTCCGACCTCGCCGCCATCAAAGCCACGCTCTTCCCCACTCACATCCCGCACCCCTCAATGATCATCTCAGGCGTCGGCGGGCGGCCCGATTTCTCGAACCCGTTAAAACCCAAATTCGTCGGCGACACCGTCTGCCAAGACACAGTGCGCAACATCCTCACCGTGCTCCGCGAGAACACCAAGCCCGAGACGCCGCGCGAGTTCAAGCCCGTCCTCGTGTGCATCTCGACCACCGGAATCAGCAAGGAGCGCGATATCCCGCTCGCCATGGTCCCGCTGTACATGACGCTCAAGACGCCGCACGCGGACAAGAAGGTCATGGAGGGGCTTGTGTTTGAGGAGGCGGCGAAACCGGAGACGGACAAGGTCATTGCAGACTATGTGCTTATCCGCCCGAGCTATTTGACGGACGGCGAGGGCAAGCCTGAGAAGGTCAGGGTTATGCGAGGCCACGGCGAGGGCCAGAATACAGCGGTCGGCATGGCTTGCCCCTTTGTCGGGTATACGATCTCTAGGGAGGATGTGGGCGGCTTTATGTTTGGGCTTGTGGAGGCGCTGGATCGGGGTTGGTATGGAGATAATGCCGAGGCAAAGGGAAGGGAGTTCTATGGGAGTGTGGTGTCTATTTCGCATTAGGACTGGGGTTTTCTGTTGGGTTGTTTGGAGGCTGGGAGTTTGGATACTGTTTAATTAGCTGCGGTTATGATTGCCAATACTCGCCCGGCCCCTGAGGACTTGTACGTACGGGATATCTGTCGGGCTATGGAGACGCCTTACAAAACACGGCCTATCTATTAGAAAGCCAATTGATTGACGGAGTGGTGAGTTATTTCGAACGAGAATGCAAAGTATCCTCTAGTGGACTGACTGTATAAACCCTGACAAGCCCGATTCATTGGATGATGAGGGCGATGGCGACTCTGCCCCCCCGGGAGCTCGTTTTGATTCCAGCTGTTCGGACCTTTGCATACCCCGCGTCTGATTTTGTTTGATGAATCAATAATTAGATCTTGTCTTCTCTTGATTGTGCCAGGGCGAGGGATGTCGCTTGTACACGCGAGCATTTTTGGAAGAGGGAAGTGCGCGAGCGAGCCCCAGCTTCAGAATCCAGGGCGAGTTCGCACTGATCGACCAGTCGCTTGCTTGCCTTTATCATAAATGTGGACTAGGCTACGTACTGGGTGCGGTACGCAAAATGACCATTATATCAAGTCTAGTAGACAGACCCCCAGGCCGAGCGAGTTTCGGAAATACAGCTCAATTGGTATGGTATGGTGGCCATCAACTAGTTTCCTAGGGTATTATCTTCAGCCGTCTCTAACAGCGTCAGACCAGATCATGTTGTATGTTCCGGCCTCAGAAGTCGAACAGCATTGATGAGGTCAGTCAATCATCATCGGGCAAAGCTGGATAGCAAATCGAAGTCATAAACCGGGACAGACACCAGACCAGCCGCACCCTACCCTGTGTATGCTTTCATCCCGCCCATCACGCTGTTGTTGAGAATCATTCAAGGCATCCTCTAGGCTTACAAATGGCTCGAACATCTTTCGATCGCGCCTCGCTATATCAAAAAACTGTCAGAATGGCAATTGGAGTCGCGTGTGTCATGACATAAATGCCACAGCGAACAATCCAGCGCATCATAGCCATCACCCGTCACCACGGCTCTGAGAAGTCCGACCCATCCGCGAAACAGCATCCCGGCGCCTCGCGCGTCAAAGCGCGCACCATACCGAGAGCGGGCTCTCGGGCTGCTCCCCTGGCCCATCATATCTGTATACTCTCTTATAAAGACCTTGACACTTCCATAGGCAAGGTATTCCATAGAAAATGTGGTAAGCGATAACTCGTCGCCGAGAAAGCGCCAAAGCTGCTCCCAGAGAGCCCCCATTCTAGCCTTGTAGGCTCCGACCCCGCGGTTGAATCTTTGTTGGTTCAACTCAGGAAAGTGTTCGCCGCTCATCGACACCCACTCGAGCCTAAGGGTGTCTAAGGTTGGCTTTGCGGTGTAGATAAATAGTTTGAAGGTCTCGAGTTGGATTCCAATCCAATGGAGGTGCAGGCTTTTGAGTTGCGAGCGATATTTCGGAAATGGCAGGACTGCAATCCACGACGCTTGCGGTGGCATTGCGAAAAGACTAGTGTTTTCAAGCTTGACGAAACGTCTAGCAACAGGTTGATGGAGGTCGCTGGACTAGGCTTGTTCTCTGGCTTTGCTCCAGCATAGGATATGCACGTGTGTAGAAGCTCAAGGCCTGCTAGGGTCTGTATGAGGGAGTTGTATTTTGTCTCTGAGAGGGACAGGTTTGGTGGCATCCGACCGCATACCGTCCCTTAAGCTTCTGGATGCCTTCGGCGAGAGTCTGAAAGAGCCTCGACATGGCCAGAGAGTTTGCTTTCGCACTGCGTTGCAAGGTAAATTCGTATGCATGTACTGGCCGAAAGACGAAGTCAACCTGTTCTCTCAAGGGTCGCACCCCGAGACAACGAACCTCCTGTTGCTGACGATCTAGTAGGAAGGTCGTCGTATAGTGCTTCAACCCAATGGAGTCCAGGTTGGTGAAACGCGCAAGGCAGTTACGGAGCCTGACGGAAAAGCCTTCTGGCTCAAGGAGCACGCGATGATCTGCCACGATTGTCTGGTAGGGTATATGCCGTGACGAGCCTGCAATTCTTCCCCTCCAGCCTTGCACCAGTCTCTGACGACACTGCAAACGGCGACGAACCAAACCGGACCAGATCCATTTTGTGACGCCCTTCGAAGACAGTCGGTATCATCCAAACCTCCCGGACATGGCCTTGGATGCTCTCACTGCTAGCCAGACTTTCTAGCCCCGTCATCCCGTCGCTTGTGACAATGAAACAGACGCTTCTGAAATGTTGAGTGTTGAACGGGTCTAACAATGCGGAGTATAGCCAAGAACAGATCAAATGGAGTGCAAACCATTCCGGTCGCTCG
This sequence comes from Aspergillus incahuasiensis, assembly GCA_003719405.1. Lineage (NCBI taxonomy): Eukaryota > Fungi > Ascomycota > Eurotiomycetes > Eurotiales > Aspergillaceae > Aspergillus > Aspergillus incahuasiensis. The sequence goes on along the minus strand of RHLP01001064.1, from coordinate 6,762 downwards.
AGATAGCTGCAGACCATGTCCAGAAGCTCGGCCGACAACTGTTCGATAGACATGTTGACGAGTGCGTTGCGGATGGACGGTTGCTATCGGCTGCTAAGTCACGCCGCCGCACAGGGTGTTGCTGTCTGATAACACAAAGGGAGAATCAGCGTTATTGCTTAGATGCAAGAAGCTAGTATAGCGCTCAGCTAACTGAGATCAGGGTGATTGATGGATTCAGGAGGCTGGCTGAAGAATTGTGTTGGGATTGTGTGACAGCGCCGCGTCACTTGGTCCAAGTCGGCTCGCCTCTCATCAGCAACTAGCTTGACTAGTAACAGCCTAGAATATAGGTCAGTCTACATTATTATTTCTTATTAGCATCCCAGTTTAGAGTATGGACGCTGAGGCTATGGCAACTTCAACCTGGATTAGTTGTCCTTAACCCAGTCAGGTTAATACGGACTGGACTATTGTGCTGTCCTTTATAAATTAGGAGGAACGCACCTGAGTATTGTTGACTCTGCATACACTGGTAGCCCTGAAGATGTGCATGGTGCATACTGGGGTTGTAGAGATTTCCCTTGATAAAATGGGCCCTAGACTGAGATTGATACCTAACCTCGTCAGGGCTGCTTAGGGGCTGAATGATGATCAGGCACAGAGACTACAACGACTAGCGCACCACTTCCGGATGCGGCTGTGAGAAAAGCTTGTCTGGAAAGAAAACTAGGAGTTCACTGTTGACAATGGTGGATCAGATGACCCTAGTTTAAAATGCGCGTTATGTACATTAGGAGAGAGAGCAGGCAGTATACTCATTGTATGAATGCTCATATATCGTAAAAGCAGGTAACTTGGACTGCGACAAGATTACCAACTAGATGAACAAGAAGCCCATATCTTCCAAGGATCTGTCCCATTCCAAAGGTATCGTTCTCCTCCGCGTAGAGTCCCCGAGCAGAAGCACATTAGCATAGCAGCTAGTTGAGCCACCTAGTCAACCACGGCACCACTGTAGACACTATCTATCCGCTTGTCAAAGCTAGAGTGTATACTTGAACAGCGGCGACCAGTCACCCATGGCATCCAATTCCTCCTCTATATGAGTCTCATACACCTCCTCGACGGAAATCCTCTTTCTGCTCTTATTGAGCGCGGTATAGGTGAGTTCAAGGGTGAGCGCCGAGCACACACCCAGCGCGGCGATGCCCAGCGACACCCCGAGCTCTGTTGGATGTGGGGGCCTCGCTGTCGAAGTAGATGTAGCTGCCGGGGATACCACCAGCGTTGCCTATGGAGATCATGTAGGCAATTCCCATGGCGCGCTTGGTAAGGCCGGCGAGGTTGCTCACCTTCCAGGCATTGCAGCCGGGGTTGATGGGGTCGAGGCCGATGCAGGCGAGGAGGACGCCAAAGTAGCAGACAGCGATGTTGTTCTTGATGTCTGCGGCTTTGGCGAAGAGCATTGCAAACGCAGTGAGCACGATTAGCTGGGATCCGACAATAAAGGGCATGCGCCAGCGGAGTCGGTCGGCGAAGACAGCAGCGCAGTAGGCGCTGATTGCACCGGCAATGTATGGTGGGATCGTAAGCACCTGGGCCATGGACGATGTGTATCCCATGTTCGTGATGATCTGAGGCATGGTGAACTTCAGGCCGTAGTTCGGAATTGTGCTGGAGAGGTAGATGAGGGCCTGCAGGTACACCTGCCAATCTGTGACGACGGCACGGAGGATCTTCCAGTCGACCCCCTTGTTGGCCCCTGCATTCTTGTGCTGCGTAATGCCGACTTGGGCCTCGCGGCGGAGGCGGGGCCATTTGCGTTCGTCGTCGTCGAGCCAGGCGGACAGCTCGGGATAGTCAATCAGGTAGAAGAGACAGAGAATCTCAGAGAGGACAGTCGCAATGCCTTCAAGGAGAAAGATCCACCGCCATCCCTCATAGCCACCGACACCGTCCATCTCGGCGATGCCAAAAGCGAGGAGCCCGGATACTGCGCCTGCGAGGGCACTGGCGGTGTAAAAAGGGCGATTCGACTCTGCATCTCGTGCGGTAGATATCACGGGAAGTTTATGTAGACAGCTCCAGGGAAGAATCCCGCTTCAGTCACGCCGAGCCTGTAGATTGCTTAGCCGTGGGTAATAGGCAGTGGGTGCTCGGTGACTTGCATGAAGCGGATTGCAACGAGGCCTCCAAAGCTCTGCACGACTCCCATGAGTGTCATGACTATTCCCCAGGCGACAATGATCCCGCCGATATACATGGACGGCTTCTTGAATTTGCTGAGGATGTAGTTGCTGGACACCTCTGTCGGTGGGTGAGAAGGCATCATCAACGCAAGAGCCACGGCACTCACCGAAGATCACGTAGGGGACGAAAAAGATGGATAGGGCGACGTTGTAGTGGGTGGAGCTCATGTTCAGCGTCTCGGTCAGACCCTCGATCTAAGGTTCGCATTTCCTGTGCCCTGTCAGTCAAAGCCCGGGGCCGAAAGTGGTCTCTAACCGATGTTGGCTCGATCGATGAATGAAAAGAGGTAGAGCAGGGTAAGAATCGGAATCCGGCGGATGTCGATCTGAAGCCTTTAGTAAAGATACGATCGAAAGCATACACTCGTACCTTCCAGATGACTTGCTTCTTCCTCTCTTCAGGCAATGAATCCAACCAAGCTGCCTCTTCTGGACTGACATTGGGGTTCTGGTTCGATCGAAGTTCCTCGACATGATCAGGCTCTTTTTTTTCCTTGTACGAGGACTTGATGGATGGAGTGTCCGCAGTGATTGTCTTGCGTATGTCGAACAAGCCTGGAACGATTGTGGTTACGAGAGCAAACTGCCTCTGTGACAGGTTTTATACAGCCGCGAGGGCTATGATCCATGCCTTCTGGACCCCGTGGGGATTGACAGCGGAGGTTGAGGCCGGACTCTGGGGTTCGGGTAAGAGTCCGCGCTTGCGGAGATGTCGCCGGGCCCCTGGAATAACCTCACTTGCTTCTGGTCATCCACCTATCCCCGATTCTGAGCGGTCATGTCTGATATCATCGCACCCCCGCCTAGTAGGAGCATTCCCGACGGGCGCAAGATCAATGTACGTCCTCTCTCAACGTGCTAGCATGTCCTAATTACGCACAGTGTGACCTCCAACTCCCAGATTGCTCAGCCTGTATTCGAGCTGCACACCCGTGCCGGCGTACAGAACGCACGCGCCATGGCGGACAACGTGGACAGGGGTGACTGCTCATTGCCTTCGGTTCGTCTACTTCAGCTCTAATGCTTCTTAGGTACCTAGACAATCTCGAGGCGGAAGTTGACCAGCTTGAGATGCTGGCTAATGGCATCAATCCGAGCAACTCGGACAATGACGCCGTCACCCCCTTCATCCTGTCCACACCTGGCGGTAGCGCAAGCACTCCTGGGACAGCCGCAGGAACCTTTGATTGGAGTACGCTGGGTGAGCTGGGAGCCGATACCAGCCATCCGCAACTGGCGTATGACATGGTCTCCATGATCCTGGCGGCTGCTGCGCTGGAGAACAGCCATCCGTACGATTCCCGCCATCCCAACTGTCTCTTCACGGACACTGAGCGGCTTCCTATCCGGATCCCAATCACCCCCACCTCAGAGCCTTATCTCAACACATATTTTGAACAAGTTCATCGTGCGCTGCCCTTCCTAGATGAAGTGGCCATTCGCAATGAGTTCCACAAGGCTCTGACCGTATCAGGGTCACGCCCTTGTCAATCCCCTCGTCTTCTCGTGGTCCTTGCTCTTGGTGCTCGCCTTTCATCGCTGACGGACCATGTAGCCAATCACCACTCAATTGGGCTTTATATAACGGCTATGGAGTCGCTCTCCATGTCTAATACCACACCAGAAAGTTTTGAAATGGTTCACCTACTCTTGCTACTGACGCTGTACTCCATGTTCAGCTCAAGCGGGGGAACTACCTGGCATTTCGTCGGCCAGGCTCTACAGACCTGCCTCAAGCTGGGCTTCCATCAGGACTCGCGACGTCGACTCGAAGACATACTGGGAGAACAGGAGAGGACGACATTCTGGTCTACCTACATTTTAGACAGGTATACATTCCCATCAATTCCGCCTTCCAAAGCTAAGCAACCGGTAGATGCGTCTCGGTTGCCCTAGGAAGGCCCTTTGGGCTATCCGACTTTGACATCACGCCCCCCCCTCCCCCTAGTTAGTGGCTCACTCGCTGATCCTCTGGCGACGCCTATATATTCAGCTGACAGACGCAAGCCACCTTCATCGGACGCCAGCTTCACTTTCCCGCTACTCCAGCGCCTAACAGCGCTCGTATCAAAATGCACGTAGCAGAAGACCCCGCCGCCGAGTCTGAAACAATGCTCGAAATCCAGACCCTCAGGGGACTATTCGCACAAAACCAAAACCCAACTTCCAAACCGAGCAGTCCCAATCTTCAAGCCAACATTACAATAACATCCTACCTAGCAAACGGATTCCTGATCTTCTCCGCAGGCCCTCCATGCCTGAGGCTAGACGTTTCCACCATCGACGCCGTTCTCACGCAAGCCCACTCCCACATCTCCTGCGTATACCATCAGGCCTCACAGTCAAGCACACCACTACCCTGGCTGCTAGGATACTCCGTCTTCCACGCACTCACATTGAGCCTCCTGTCAAACAGCCTCAAGCCCATATCCAGCTCAGCGGTGCCAGCCGCCAGATCCCCTGCTACGGCACCGACGACCCTGTCCGAGATCCAAATGGCTGCGGCCTCGTTGCGCGCGCTCTCCCACATATTCCCTAGCATGGCCGAGTGATGGATATCGCGAGTCAATTGGGAGATGAAAGTACCTGGGACGCGAGCATGGTCAGTTTCCCTGGCACTTTCTTCACTGTTTTTATCTCAGACCACCCACCTATCAGTAGACCTAGGGCTGGCTGTGTTTTTCTTTCTTTTTCTTTTTCGAAAAGCTGTTTGCTTGCCTGTATCTTCGTCCCCCATCATTGTATTGGCTCTGCTGACCATGCACGACGATCGTGTAAGCAGGTTCTTACTCGCCTAAAGTGTATCCCTCGTGCAGCGACACGGAAGCTTGTACAGTCCGTTACCATGTTGAGGAGCATAGAGGATGGGGCGGATGGGTTCTAGGGGTCCCTCTCAAAAGTAATCTACAATAAAGCAATACAGACTTGGACTTTCACAGCCATGGTGTGATTGCAGGCCTAGGCGTCTACACTGCCACAACTTATGCACAAAATCCATGTTTTTATTCCCTCCCCCTCCCCCTTCAAAGGGAAGCCCATGACGGAATGTATTATCATTAACGAGTCTTTTGTCGGGAGGTATTCTGTTTTAGTTGAGCTTCGCGTACCCTACCTATAGATAGAGTTTCATGTTACCGCTGCAGAGAGGCCAAACTCCACCCCCGACAAGGAAGGCGCGATGCTACGATGTGCAAAAGAATAACATTCCAGGGCATTGCGTTTTCAGATGTAGACCTTTGCTAATTCTATATATCTAGTGGTGGCAAGCACCGAAAAAACTCTCCAAAACAACAGCTCAAGTGCGCTTTGGGGAAATAACCCTAAGTGTCCGCGACACCCTGCGCTGCTCCATGAAACATGCACAGCCGGTCGATCCTCTACACAGTCTCCTCTCCACAGAAATGCCGTGATCCGTATCCTTTGCCTCGGGAGCTGCGGGGGTTCCTTCGAAGAATCAGTATTCTACTTGCACAATACAGGGAAGGCCGAACCTACCCGTCGCCAGTTCCTCCAATGTCGGCCCCTTGGTCTCGGGGTAGAGGAAGTAGACAAGTAGACTCTCAACCAGGAGTCACGCCTAGAAGTCGCTCAGATAAGACATCAGCTCTCACATGCACATGCACAGCCACAGCAACAGCCACAGCACTAGACAACCAACTAGAAGAAAAGAGAAAGGAAGGAAACAGCCCACCACATAAACAAGATAAAACCTCCACCCCACGCTCTCCAGCCCAATCGGATTCACAAACTGATTGAACGCCGACCCGCCCCGTGAAAAGAACTGCTGCACCGTGAACCCCTTGGCGCTCATCGAGAACGGCAGGATCTCCACCGGGTACACGTAGATCATCGGGTGCTGCGTGTTGTAGAACAGGTAGTAGATGAAGATCAGCGCGACCACGCCTGTGGCCGCTTGGTGGTTGCCACTGCCGCTGCCGGTGCTCTGGATGTCGTAGGCGCTGACTTGCGAAGGCACCTGCTATCCCGTTGGCGAGGTTCCAGCGCTGTGGTGTGGTTGTTAGGGAGATGGGACTGACTGGTGGATTGTGTGTTGGCGTTGTCATGGCTGACTGAAATCTGATTTCGCGGGACAACCTGGGTTCTCGCAAGGAAAGAGTGGAAAATTCGAAGTGGCAGCGGCTCTTGAGGACAGGAGATGCACAATCTCCAGTGCCTCACTGGCCTATATCCGTCTTTCAGGTGTGGCCGTTTCACCTCTTGAAGCATTCCTTCACTTCGTCTCCTAAAGATTGGCGACCAAATCTATATAGAATTCATTAACGTATAAGCTTATCACATACGACCACAGGGTGTGGAGAACAGGGCTTCCCGTCCGCTCAGCCGTACTTAAGCCACACGCCGGCTGGTTAGTAGTATGGTGGGTGACCACATGCGAATCCCAGCTGTTGTATGTTTTTCTTTTTGCGAGCGAAGCGAGTAGCTTTTTTTGAGATGGCAGTGGTGAGTGAGGGTGGTGGTATGTAGGTCGCGGACAGACAGACAGGAGTAGTCGCGTTTATTGCCTCTCTCG
>RHLP01001062.1:0-15740 GCA_003719405.1 Aspergillus incahuasiensis | reverse complement strand
AAGATATTAATATATTAGTAAGATTATTATTTTAGTAAATAATATAAAGGTATAAGCTCTATATAATCCTCTAGGGTTCTAGGTTAATAGGTAAGGTTAGTATAGAAGCCTAGGCTTATAACCTATAATAAAGGGCTTAGGGGCTTGGAGGGTAGAGGATACTATTAGCAACTATACTAATATAGCATACTAAGAGTTATATATAAAAAATAGATAGAGGAGAGGATGGATAAGAGTTATCTTCTCTATATTAATAAATATTTAGGGGGTATTTATATCTACATGATCCTAGATATTTGGGGTTATTAATTGGCTATTGTGAATAGCTAACTTGCACTGAGGTCGGATATATCAGTGTGGCCTCTAATATCCACTGTATCCACATATTCGTCACAATTCCACTGTAGGTGTTCTCTGTGAAGCCTTATAGGCACCTAGTCAACAATACCCCTTGTCCATATCGGCCTTCAAAGACCACCGTCATCAAACATCCTCCCCTTGATGAACCACAGAAACCCCACAGAGAAGCAGACAGTCAGGATGGCCGCCCACTTACACCGTTGCACATCGCCTGCCCTTAAGCATTCCGGCGACATGTTCCCAGCAGCATTCACCCACCTAACCATAAGAAGTGCCGCGTGTGCAAATATGAGAACAAGGACAATCAAAGTGCAGTACAAGCCAACCATCCCTTGATCATTGCACTGCGCCGTCGATGATCCTCAGAGCTCCACCTTATCACAAACCCTCTGGTACACGAAGAACGGGCAGGACCACCACCACAAGCACGGATCTTCAGGTCTCAGTCGGTCAGTGGCTCGGTTCAATTCCAACCTTGGCGCATAAGAGTATGCGCGCGCAAACAGCTTACCTGGTGTTCGCTATAATGTTTGGAGGTACCCCTACAATAGCGACCCGCTCGCTTCGATCCGGCCGTGAAGCCCTTAGGCATCGGCGATCTCTTGCGTGTCGTGGAGATGTCTCCATCAAGTCGAGGGTGCTAGGTGATTTTGGTTTCGATGATCTGAACCTAGCAGCGGCTCCCTGCGGGACTGGGTTGGCGAAGCGGCTAATATCTAAAGATGATATAAGTGAACCTGCGCTGTCTACTTGCTGCTCTCGCATCTAGGTCTTCTAGCTATACAGATCTAACACCGGACCAATAACAGATCCCAGGCGAGATAAACCCCATCCGCCCAGTCATTTTCTAGCCTGACTGTCCTGCCCGAGTACCAGCCGACCCGCCCGAAGACTCTAAAGAGAAAGAAGCAAAGCTTCCGTCAGACTACTACACACCATCTATTTTGATGAGGCTGCCTCGCGCGATTCGCCGTGCACTGCCATTCCATTGCCTTTGCCGGTAAGGATTCCCCGTAAGCTATAGTAGCTAGGGCGCAGAGAGCAGCCCGTTGGACTGCTTGTATGCACGCAGCATTATCTCGCCTACGCGGGATAAAAGGGGAGAACAATTGATCATTCTATAGGCCGTGATCAGATGAACCCATTTAGATGGCAATCGGGAGTGAGGCGATAGTGCATTGCATTGCCACCGCAGTCGCCGCATGGTATATTGGCGCCTACCTTGGGGTATGTTTGTACTGTCAAGTCGGATTCCGCCATCAGATCAGGGCTGCAGAGAGTCTGATCGGCCAATCAAGATATCTTGGTCGATCATTGGAGATCGGAGGTGAGGCGTTGAATGCAGTACTGGGATCATCCCTGTAGTGTAGGCCCGGATAGGGCGAGAGCTGTAAGGTTAGAGATCTGGGATAAGAGCAAGAGCGATCCATATATGTTGCTGGCGCGCGATTGGCAGGAGGACCGTTCAGATAAAGCAGAAAGGGGTCGTCCCTATGTAAATCGTGTTCTGAGCTGGGAACAGTGGCTGTGAGAGGGCGGCATTCTGGGGTTCGTAGCATAGTCTCTCGCCACACCTTCGTTGCAACTGTCGGGGGCTCCAATTTGCCACGGTACATGAAATAGAAATGCGGATGGATACACATTATGGTGAGGAGTCATGTTCTTAAACGTGTAGACGTATATAGCTAGCACTCTGTTGCTGAGGAAGAAGCCGAGACATCGCTGCATTTTCAAGGCAAATTCCACCGTATGTAAACAAATCCACCGCGCGTTCGAACCTCACACACTCAGCCCCTCCACCGATTCAAGAACAGACTCATAGTCAGTCATAGCATAGCTGCGCTGAACGGACTGGATGAGTTCCTGGAACTGCCCAACCTCGGGTAGCCGTCTGGCGTCAATGTTGACCCGATGGAGCCCAGCATGCCTGACATCCGAGACTGGGTTGCTTAACATCGCTCAATGATCCAGAACAAAAATAAAGCTCACCTGTAAACCTGGCTTTCAATCCCTGCACAATGACCTCGTCATCCCTCTTACGTGGCTGGAGCGCCAGCAGCATAATCGCGCCAGGCACCACCCATTGCCCGCCGAAGCACAGCCTCGCAATATTGACAGCCGTCTGCACGTCCCCATCTGTAGTAGGCACATACCTGGATAGCTGGAACTGTTCGCGGAACACAAGCACACGCTTTGGCCACCACTGCCACTGCGTCTCGTCCGCGAGCGCAGGCTGCAGCTCAAACAAGCCTAGGTCAATCATTTTCTGGACCGACGTACAGACGCATCGGTTGTGGATCGCTAGTCTGCCCTGCGTCAGATACTCGCCAAAGTAGTACTCCGACTCCCGGAACTCGACGAATTTCTGTAGTCGCCGGTCTGCGCCTTGGAAGGCGCGCATGATCTCCATGTCCTGGATGAAGGTGCCGGGTGGGAAGAGGCTCGTGTCTAGAATGAGTAGCTGAATGTGACGTAGGTCATCACCGTCTTTGCGGTGTCGGTAGAGTGCATATTGCAAGGCGAAGAGAAGCGAGCTTGTCCAGCTCATGAGGTTGCAGCGGGGCTCGTGCCCGCGTTGCCAGATGAGATGGTTCAAGAGCAGACTGGCGGCTTTGGGGGTTGGCAGTGAGAAGATGTCCTGCGCGTCTTGGTTGATTATAGGAGGGACAACAGAGCTGGAGGTGGTTGTTCCGGCGGTTTGGGGGGCGACGAGTCGGTAGAGGTAGCGGGGGGTGAAGTTGGCGTTGAAGAGCGGCGTATGAGGGCGATGCACCGGACGCGGGTGGAAGGTAAGGTGGACATCTTCAAGATGCTCTGCGTATTTTCCAGGCATGGGGAAAGGAAACGTATGGAGGCAGACCAAGGGCTCAAGCGAATGGACACCGCAGGGTGAAACTTATGGAGCTGTGAATGAATGGAGGGAGTGATGCGATGAGGATGATGAGCTTCTTATACTCAATCTGAAAGACAAAGACGAACCATGCTTGAGGCTCGATCTTCTTGATCAGCCCGGGCATTCTGGCACTGCGAGGCTCAAATAGTGTTGAAGCCCCGCAGTCTGTCGTCCAGGCTGGGCCAACCGTGACATCAAAGGGGGACAAGATGATCCCGCTTTGCCGGACTGGGGTAGCTTGCGAGATGCGAGGTTTGTGTCATCGACAAAGCTATAGAAGCCTGCGGTGGGTATGACTCGATGTCACCCCACCTTCTCGTATTGTTGAGGCCCTGTTGCGCCTTTCTCGCCCAGGAACTCTCAGCACTCCAACTTCTTCAACATAGCTTCATCAATTACACTTCAACTACTTGCTAATCTATCGAGTGCGGTGTTCAAGCCCCCATAGCAACGGCCGCTTGGACCATCAGCATGCAGGCTTCTGCATAACGATGGCTATTTCTGGATACACCAGGGCAAAGCGGGTGAAATTGGCCTTGGCCCAGCCGCAGCCATTGATAGTCAACGCCCGTCAGCCTCACGCACCAGCGACGCCCAATTGGCGTAACGCGACTTTAGCTACTCCTAGCCCTGCAATGTTTCGCGGCAGGTGCAGCCTGCGATTTCTTTCTGCGGGTGGTCGCCTCGAATACTTGACAATCGGAATCCTGAGGCATCGCTATGCGCTCAACATCCTCTCTGAATGGGGCCACGTGCGCCATGCTATCCTTGACACGCGAGACGTCGGTCCATACCAGGAGGGCTTATTGGTCGACCGGTGCTGACAGGGTTTGCGAAGACTACAGAATGAGATGCGCCGTCCCCCGCCTGCAATCAGAGAGGCCAGGACGGTTTACGGTTTACTCCTCGACTGGATACAGCTTGCTATCCCTGTAGGAGTATCGCATGCTGTGAGCCCTGCAGGACTCTGCCGTTGACAAAGGAAAAGTTTCAGTGGATACGTTCATACCTCAGACGCTCTACCTGGAGCGCTAGCTATGCGCAAGGGGTCTAATGCCTCCAAATACCTTTAGTATGTACACCCATCCTGCATGCCCTCCTTACATGGGTATTGGGTCAGGTAGTTCGACTCGTCCAGAGCCTTTTGTGACCCTGCTGATCCTTACATTGCCCATAGTGCAAAGTCTACGAAGGTGTTGAGAGTCGGTAAGCTGGCATCGAGAAACGACACACCATATCACCTAGAACTAGAGGCATAAGGCTCTCCGATCCGCCATTGTGCGACTACGGCTCGAGGGATCGAATCACGAGGATACCCGTTTCACGTCCATGAGCTGTCCACGGCCCAACGTTTGCTAGCCATGCATGCTTCACACAAGCGTAACAGTGTTGTCGGCACCAGCAACTTTGTACTCCAGTCCGCCCATGGCCAACAGGATGACGCCGCCTCGCGGACTCCGTTCTATGACTGAGCCCTGTTTGTCAAACCACCCCTCGCCGAGATACACAAGACGGGCTGGTAGTCATGGCTGCGCCCCTAAGGCTAGTCCAGACAGCCTGGTATCATGGGTGAACAAGCATGACTAGTGATCAACTACCTACCGACGAAGGCTGGTGCCCGCGAAGACTAACCTGGACAGCCCCTCCAAGGAGCCGAGCCACGCCTAGGTAACAGGCACAGCGGCTCCTGGAGTCGTTTTGGCCATGGAAGGCCTCATAAAGGCGTTGTCCGCGTGCAGCGGCCATGGGACCTCTCAGTTGTAAGCTGAGTCAACGTCTATTGCTCGCCTTCGGTGCCGCATCAACATTGACTCAGTTGTTCATCACCTGCCCAGGTCCTATTCCCAATTGTTTGAGTAGGTCAAGCAGCATTCAAGGTTCTCATAGCAGATCCATCATTGAGCTGTGGGCTTCCGTGTCGCACATTACCCCTTGTGACATGAAAGAATGGGGCGTTGCGCGGTATGCCTTGCTCCGGCAGTGCCATCCGGCCCAGTATAGATTCCTGGTCGATGCGTCCAGAAAGTGTATATTGCCTATCGATGCTTTCTCGCAAGGCTGCCGCGTTTGAAAGGGTCCACCATGTGCCTACCGTGGAGAGTCAATAATCCTGCACCGCCACACTTTTACCTATATCAAATGGTATTAAGCGCTAATCAGATACAGTCGTGGCTTAGCCAGCCAAGCCCCAGCAGCTTCCACGCTGAGCCATTCATAAATGCCAGGTTGCCCCGTTTTCTCCTTTCAATCTGGATATTACACTACCAACAAGGACTGACTGGCCCTCCGTCTCAGTTCCACAACAATATCGCCACAGACCACGCACATTGCCACACAGTTCAGCATCCTACTCCTTTGGCGGCTTTCGTCCATACACAACGGTACTATTGATGTCAGCATCAGACAGTCACTCGCGGGATGGACGCACCAGTCTTGATAAGCATGGATTCTGGGGCTACGAAGACCTTTTCGCATTCTCGACAGATACACTTCGACCTCCTCACGCGACCACTGCACTGCCATCAGTCCGGGCGCTGGTTTCAAGTGAGAACATACCTTGAGCACCGTCGTCAGCAGGTACATACTCCAGCCCTCAACCCCCTCCTCCCATAGCAGACGGTTGTAAAGCCCCAGCTGCTTCAGCCGAGGATCACTCGGCCAGCCACCGATAGGCACCTTGAACCGCCGCTCGACGACATCAACGAAGCCAGCCTTCCTCATTCTGTCCTTGGACTCGTCCACAATCCCCAATGACTTTCCGAACGCATTGCCCGCATCGACCGAGACTTGCCCCCATTCCTCAAAGATCGTCCCATTCGTGGTTCCATCGTCGGATCGTGGCACAACCGACTGCTCGACCTGCTCAATCCAACCGCCCGGCTTCACTGATCTTGATTCCCATCAGCGCCCTTGATACCTCCAAAGCCCTCATCCCAACATACCGTATTGCCTGTTTATAAAAAGCGTCCCAATCATGCACGCAGCCGTACAGCCCGCGGACATGAACAAAATCAAAGGCGTCATCGCCGTATAGCCACTCGTCGGTGCAGTCGTCGACTTCGAACTCGACATTCGGAGGAACCCAGCCGGGTTGGATGGGGGACAGGTCGGTGCCGATGACCGAGGAAGAGGGATGAGTGTCTGCGAATTCCCTGCACGAATTAGCAGCTTGCACGAGATCCGCCCACGAGGAGGGCGTACGTTGCCCAGATCCCAGTCCCTGTCCCGACATCGAGGACCCTCTATGCGCCGTCAGCACCTGCCGGCACACTATACCAGACGAAGAAACCACCCACCTGGACGTCGTCCGGTATTGGCGCTAGGTAGAGATGCCCTCCCAACACGAGGTTATAAACATGGTGTCTTCGCCCGCCAGTCAGCTCCTGCAACCGCAACCCGAAAGGACGAGCCAACTAACGCGAAATCCAGGTGTTCCTGCGCCCGCTCGTCGTTCGGCCCCCTGCCCCCGATCAGCACTGCAACGAGGTAAGCGGCGATTTCCTGCACATGTGCACACACACCAGTATGACCCAGCCCTGTAAGCGTGATAGCGCCTCCCATTCTCGTAGCGATAATCGACAATGCTGCTCCGCAGCGAGATCAGCTCCCTAGATCGGTCGGTGGGTTAGCCCGGCATTAGCGAGTGCGCGAATGCGACCGCGGCAAAAGCAACGAAACGGGGACGGACGAATTGTAATCATCGCTAAACACCGAATCCGTGTCGTCAGGATGCTATGGAGCCGGAAATCAAAAAGCAAGTCAGCGCCGGCCCAGCCTAAAAAGCACTGGCTGCTATAGCCAGGGAGGGAGCGGGGACAGCCAGCCAGCCAGCCAGCCAGCGACCCCTGAACGGGCGCGTAACGCACATTGACATCAACCTCGAGCCTGTACTCGTCGGCCATGCTGGCGGAATCATGCACGATGCAAAGCTGAACAGAATGTGGCTATCGCATGGAGCGCGGCGACTGGAGAAATATGGAGAAATAATGTCGAATGTGGGCGGGCGCACTGGAGTGAACGTTGGCAAAAAGCACCGGATCCAGGAGGGGGGGGGTCTGGCTTTCACTACGTAGTCCTGACAGCGGGCCGGAAGAAAAGGAAGCCCCCATACGCCAGCTGGCCTGCCCCTTGTGCTTTCATGCAGCTCTTGCTCATTGGCTGCAGCCATCCTGGTGCTTCTCGGCCAGGGTTCGTGGCCAATAGGCGCCCATCCCCCCCCTGTACCCGCCGCTCAATCGGGCCATTGCACGGCCGACCACCACCACGGCAGGCCCACACGCCCATTTCCTCCGTGCAGTAGACTCAGTCTATGTATCACTTCTGCCGTCATGTCGCTGCCTCTCGTTGCTCGGCCGGACGGGCTGGTCGGGGACGAGGGAGGGCCACTGCGCTGCGCTCTTTAAATGAGCAGCCCCGGTTTTTTTTTTGGAGCAGTTCTGGGGGATGAGACATTTGCACTCGACACATCACATCCATCCGACTTCGCATTGCGACCCCGTCTCGAAATGGAAATGGATGCATCCACCTCGCTGCTGGTGCTGGGCGTGGCGTTGCTTTGCTCGTCGCTGTACCACCTTGTGCACACCTTGTACTGGCACCCCCTGGCCGCCTTTCCGGGGCCCCGACTCGCTGCCCTGACACGCTTCTATCGAGCGTACATGGACATTTCGTGGAGTCACTCGTTCGCACATCACCTGGTTGAACTCCACGCGAAATATGGTACGTGCCGTGCCGTGCCTGATCCTCTGCTGCTTTAAGACAATCTAGTCCGCAGGAACCTCAATGGCCGAACAATACCAGGAATAGCTAGATTTACATACCATATTGATCACTTTTAGGCCCCGTCGTCCGCATCGGCCCCAACGAGCTACACTTCCACTCGCCAACCGCCTACCTCGAGATCTTCTCCCCCGCCAACCGCTGGGACAAGGAGGAACGCCTGTACCACAGCTTCGGCGAGGACCGGTCGTCGTTCGGTTACCTGAGCTATGCCGAGGCCAAGGAGCGCAAAGACATTCTCTCGCGCCGGTTTTCGCGCAAAGCGGTGCTGGAAACGCAGGGCATTGTTGAGGGGAAGGCATGTTGCTCCCAGCGTTACGTCTTCACCACCTTGTCTAGTGGTTTCAGCTATATTACTGATAATAGTTTGCTGATAAGGACCTGTTGGAAGCACACAGATCCTCGCTCTTTGTGAGACACTCGCGCAGAAGCGCACCGCGCCGATTGACCTGTACTATGCGTTCCGGTGCATGTCTGTTGATGTCATTACTTGTGGGTTAACCAATCTGATGTTCCGTCAAGGCTCACCCAGATGCCCCTTGAACACCCCAATGAATCCTTGCCTTGAGGCGCTTGATATCCACCTTGAAATTGACATCGACAGACCTCTGCTTCGCCAAATCCGTCGACGCCGTCCACGCCCCGAACTATGAATCCCCCCTCCTCGTCGCCATGGACGCCTCCATGACCATCTTCCCCGTCTTCAAGCACTTCCACCTCATCAAAGAGGCCATCATGAACTGCCCCCCGCTAATCTCAAAGCTGCTGAGTCCCGCAACAGCGGGGCTGGTCGACCTGCAAACGGTGCGCCCGCCTTCAATTCAAGCGCAAGCACGTAAATAAGCAATGCACTAACTTTGTTATCCAGCTCCTCAAATCCCAAATAAACGACCTAACGTCCCACCCGGCCAACCTCACCAAACTCCCCCACAACACAACAATCTACCACGCCCTCCTGCGCCCGGAAGCCTACGCCACAAACACCCAGCCCTGCGCGGGGAGTCTGTACGAGGAGGCGCAGGCGCTGATGTTCGGGGGCGCCGACACGACGGGCATGGCGCTCATGCATGGCTGCTTCTATCTCCTGCAGCCGCGGTATAGGCGTGTGTACGAGCGCTTGAAGCAGGAACTGCGCCAGGCCTGGCCTGATCTCCACACCGGGAAGCCCGCGCCGAGATGGGAAGATCTCGAGAATCTGCCGTATCTCACGGCTGTTATTAAGGAGTCTCTGAGGATTAGTCCGGGTGTTGCGAGTCCGCTGCCCCGTGTCGTTCCTGCCGAGGGGGCGTGCGTCGATGGGGTGCTTGTGCCTGGTGGGGTACGCTCACCCCCTGTTGCATAAATCTAGAATGCAAGTGTCCGGATAGCGACTAACTGGATTATGGGTGATTATGCAGACTATCGTCTCGCACTCAAGCAACCTCGTGCACCGCAACGCCGGCATCTTCGCGCATCCCGACGAATTCATCCCGGAGCGCTGGCTCGGCGAGAGCGCCAAAGGCCTCGATAAGTACCTGCTTGCGTTCTCGCGCGGGCCGCGGAGTTGCCTGGGGCAGCAGTGCGTTACCTCTATCTCTTTCTTTCGCAGTTTATGTATCTTTATGAGTTCTACTCACCCTTTGACGTGTCTACCTACAGACTCGCCTGGGCAGAACTATACCTGACCTTCGGGCACATCTTCCGGAAATTCGATGTCGAGCTTGATGCGGCGAGGTATGTCCATGTCCATGTTCATTGCATTTCTTTCTCGACTTGCTATTTTGCATTTTCGCTTTGGGTGTGGTTCGGCTCGCATGCTGACTAGAGTTCTTCTCTCGATCTTACAGCCCTACCGAGTTGACGTGGAAGGACACGTTTCTGGCGTGCTATACGGGGCCGCATTTGAAGGCGCATATGACCCCGGTTATGAGTTGAGGGTGAGCGAAGGTGAAGAAAAGGGGAATGCAAATGCATGACTTGCATGTGTGCTCCGCGGCGACGACTTCCACGATCTCGTACTCACTCCCCTCACACTTACGTTAGTGCCGAGGCTCTATCCTAACCCCCTCCACACAAAAATATACCCACTGGAAGGATGCCCCGGAGCTTTGCTAGCCTTCTGACGTAGCCTTGCGTTTCCCCGACTCTCTACAGTTTAACTCGACTGACTGGGTAACCCTCCCCTTGTGGGTCTTCCAAGGCGCACCGGCCGTTAGGCTAGGTATACCTGCCCTGCCGCTACACCACCAAACGTCCAATAGGAATCCCGCGGGCCTGGATATGCACCGTCAGCAGGCTAACGCCCGGTCAAGCCCCGTGTGCCCGTACCCTGTCTTTTCACACGGGCGTACGGAGTACGTATCCAATTCCGCTCGTATGTAGTACAAACGTCGCAGGCGAATGGCGATCGTGCCCATCCCGGGATAATGCGCCAACAGCCGCTGGCTTGGCTTGGCTCTAGGGTGGGGTTTTCATTGCCGTTCCTCTCTCTGCCTAATCAAGCTAGATGGAGTTGGCTCACGTACATAGGATTTATACTCCTACCCCTGCACCCACCTCAGATGGGGTACTGTACCTACACATGCTGACGTGAGATGCCGCCTACATTCGAGACGAAGATAGCCCCCGTCTCAGCCTGGTCACCTATTCTGATTATTCTATACCTACCCTAGGCTAGGCTAGGCTAGGCTTCATTGCTTAGACCCGTGCCTCGATGACGGTAACCCAGGCATATTAATAGCGAGCGAGGCGCGGGCCGGGTCTCTCCCAAAAAAACACGAAGACGACGCAACTACTGGACGGCTGCTGTGCCCTTTGCCCTATTTTGCCCGGGGCCCCACGGCCGCCCCAGGCCGTCCAGCCTTGTGTCGCCTGCATGTGCGGGATAAGCGCCGTGCATCCTTGCCCTTGTGCCCTTTTAGTTGGCAGCTCGCAGTTTGCAGTGTGAGGCTCCGCATTTTTAGTCCTCTAGTATACCCAGTAGGATACATTAGGGCAAGCCAGGGCTTCTTTCTTCTTTCAGTCTGAGAACTTAGCTAGGGTCTCGGACTTGAGCCTTGTATCCATCCTAATCTGTTATTGCAGGCCTCGTGAGCCTCGCTTACCCCTTCACGGTGTGGCTCTGCAGTACCTAGCTATGGAGTATGCTTTTGAAGCTCAATTCTTGATTCCATGGACGACGCTGTAGCCGAATAGAGTTACTATCTGCTCCTGAGGAAATGTTAATTAGAGGTTCTCCGCGCGGGTGTAGGTGTGAGTGCAGTACGTGCATGAAGAACTGCATTAATCATAGGGCAGTGACGAAAGTCGGCAGCATGTTTCCAGATCGGGTTTGCGGAAAGAAGAGACATACTCAACTTCGTCCTGTTAGTTCTCCTGATCATTTAGACCTTTACTTGGTCGTGTGGTGATAGGACCAAAAGCTTCGCCACATTGCCATAGAAGGAACTACGTTCATCTAATCTTGATACATGCAATCACAAGTTCTGGTTTCTTAAAACCACTGACTGGTTTTAGAGGGTTTTTCAATACTGGTTATAGCGATTCTTTGTACCATATGGGGCTCGATTAAATGTGAACCACCACGTAGTTGTTCAACTGGGTGGAACCGTTTTAAAGCAGGTGAGGACGAATTCATTCAATGGAGTATGCAGCCTTGTCAGGGAGGGCGTAAACACAAGGGCTGCAAGGTTATAATATATTATTGGCTCAGATTCAAGACTAAGAGGCCTACGTATATATAGAATCTAGATCTTTCTATTGTCAATTATCATTGCATTCTTTGCATTGCAGTGGGTAGGCTGGGTAGATACATGGTAAGGATCTTTCATGACTTCAAAGTACCCAGTGTGATAAGACGAATAGCCATAGCCAACCAAATCCAGGAACCCAAACTCCAGTCAGATAGACAATAACCCAACTCCAACACTAGAACCCAGGCATTGCAGATCATCCGAAAGAAGAGAGTAATAGACACAAAGACATTCCATGACCGAGAGAAAAGAAAACCAACATGAGAAGAGAACCCAGGCTAGTGACAAGGACCTTCTTCTGCCCAACACAATGACGTTACCATCATACTGAGTAAGCGAAAGTCAGAGCCAGCGGCAAAGAAACTCATTCAAAACCTCTACTAGGAGGACCATGAGAGCCATGAACACCAAACCAAAGAAGAGGCCATTTCCAACCTTGACGGGGAGGTCATACTCACGACAATCAACAAGGCCATATCCAAAGACAAAGCCAATCGCAAAACCGAAGTAGATAACGAAAACGGGAAGCCAGCGCTCAACCTTGCGGATCAAATGCTCGATGTCCATGTTAGTGTTGCGGGCCTCGCCTTCTCCAGTACGCTTGTGATTGCTATTGTTGTTCTGAACGCGGATATCCTTCAAACACTCCAGCGCCATGATCCGCTCGCGGCTGCAGTCGAAGAGCTCCTCCAGCTTCTCCCACTGCTCGGGCTTGATGATGGCCTTGGCCTCGCGGATCTTCACGAAGGAGGCGAGCGCGTCTTCGATGGACGAGGCGGCCCCCGTGATGAATGCAGGGCAGTGCACCCAGCCGAAGCTGCCGTCGTTGTACATGACGCGGAAGATGAGCGCTGGGTCGCCGCCTGCTTCGGGGATCTGGTATGTGCCGACGTAGTTGATGAAGGTCATGATGGTGGACAGGGTGGGGAAGTCGAGGACTTTTCTCTGTGAGGTGGGAGGATGGGTTGTTAGTTGTTTGGTTGGCCACTTCTGGTGATCTTTGAGATCCGAGGAAGAGAGGGCTGGAAGAGAAGAGGTGGAAAGGACATACACGAAACACCGCCATGAAATCGCCCTCGTACTCCACGACAACAGGGTAGGCGCCGGGCATGGGGTGCTTGTGGGCCATCTTCTTTAGGACCTTGCGTCTCAGGCAGTCTGTTTTTTTCTTCAGGACCTTGGCGCGCTTCTTTGAGTGGTGGAGTGTCTTCTTGAAGGCTCGCGTGGCTTTGCTTCGGCGGACGCGCTGGGGACGGAGAGGGGAGAGGGGCTCAACTGTGACTGTCCAGGTGGACTGGCTCGAGGCCATGGAAGAGTCTCTCTGAGGAATTCGATGAAGCAGATAAACGAAGTTCAGATGGTCGTATTGGGGGTAAGAGGTGGGCGGGGGCGAGAG
This sequence comes from Aspergillus incahuasiensis, assembly GCA_003719405.1. NCBI lineage: Eukaryota > Fungi > Ascomycota > Eurotiomycetes > Eurotiales > Aspergillaceae > Aspergillus > Aspergillus incahuasiensis. Next base: position 2,581 of record RHLP01001062.1, on the reverse strand, counting down.
TTGGGATGGTTAGAAAGTTGGATAGAAGGAAGTATTTATATACAAGCTTGGCACGCAACATGTTGCGTGTGTTGGGGAAGGTGTTTATTCACTACTAGTCGACTCTTTACTGCGGATCTGGAGGCAAATTCACTGCAGAGGTATCTATCAACATTGGGTCCGGCCAATGACAGGACCCTCCTGCGTCTGCAGAGCAAAGCACGTGGAAACCAGCTTCACCGCGCAACGGAAACATTCACCATTGGCATTGAATCTCCCCCAGGCAGAGGTGGCCTTTATAACATTGAATGACCCCGTGCTTGAAGGACCTCGAGCTCTAGATTGGGTGCTGGGCCGAGGACTGACGTCAACCCCGGACTCTTGAGGTAAGCGTCGTAGAGCAGAGTTAGAGGCTAGGACGCATTTAAACGTTGCTACAAATGGACCTCAATCATCTGAGAGCGGGGACTCTATCATTCTGATGATCACCGCCTGTTGTTCTTTCCATGATGAATTACCGTTCCGTCCACCTCGAAACCCCAGTTCAAATCAACTATCCCTAACAACCAATTCCTGGGCTAGTTCCGGTCAAGCACTTGCTATCATGACATCATTCATATGAGGCAAGTAGAACATTTACCAGGAGGTCTGCAAAAGGACCTTCTGTTTAGCTTGTCAAGCTAACCACAAAATGAATCTATCAGGCCAAACACAAGAACAGGAACTGCTGCAGAGTTAACCTGGTAAACAGTGGGTTTAATCAACATCGAGTTGGATTAAGCCCACGTTTGTTAACCACAAGCAGAATTACCTAGGGCTTTGAGTTCGAGAGAGCGCCTAGGACACCATATACCTCGCCATGTGAATGGCAGATGCAGTTCAACTTCAAATCTCCCAACCACAACTTGTTAGACAAAACCTTGAGCATTAGACTATATATGCCGTTCTCAATTGGCCGGCATGCCAACAAGCCCCGGCGGTACAAAATACTTTGATCCTTGGGTACACGACCTTCGGTTAGCCTTGCAGGTCGCTTTACACCCGGGTATTGACTCGGAGGCCGTTAGCCGAAGGAAGTGATGGTTAGGCGTTTGAGACTTCACACGTATAAGAAGGCGCTCGGTAGGTCTGTTTTGGTGGATTGTCTCGTTCATATATTGTGTCTGCATCTACTAAGAATACAGTTCTCACTCCGATACTCCTACAAATATCCCATCTCAACGCCAACAATGTCCCTCGAGAAGATCTCCGCGTCAGACATCAAAGTCGTCAAAGCCGGCGACACCTACGCAGTCGAAGGGTGAGTGCGCTGCAACTCCCCTTCCCATCCCATCCAATTTCAAATCCATCTCATACTGACTCACTCCCCCCTCCAGGCGTCCCCGCGAAACCTTCTCCATAATCAAGATCTACCACCCCCCCAACCTCCCGGGGAAGCAAATCGTGGTCGGCAAGATCCTCATGGACCCGAACAGTGCGTCACCACCGCACACGCACGGCGGCGCCGCGATCGTCGCCGTCGTCACGGACGGCACGGTGCTCAACCAGATGAACGAAGACCAGCCGATCCTGACGAGCAAGGGCGAGGTCTTCTACGAGAGTCCCGGCTGCCACCATGTGCGCAGCGAGAACAACACCACCGAAAAAGCGGCGTTTATTGCGGTGCTGATTGTGGATGATGAGGTTGTGAAGGATGGGTATCAGAATATTTTTGTGCTGGATGCGGAGAGGGAGGGTTGAGGGTGGGGACTGAGTCCAGGCTGGCGATACGTCTCAAATGTAGCAGCCATCTAGTTGATAAAAGCTTGTCCCGATGAATCGGCTATCGACGTAGGGCTGGAAATCTGGATAGGCTATTGAACTGCCCTCTAAACTCCACTCACAGGCCAAGATCCCCCACTCGTGCTGTCTAAACTCCACTCATCGCCAAGAGCGACTTGAGTCGTTGTCATTCCTTCAGGCTTCATGTCAGTCTGTGGACAAATGACATGAACTTGTCGATATCTCCTTGCTCGCATCTTTTTACTGTAGCTTACGATCCGATTCGTGGTTGCAGTGGAGACTCGTTCTTGATGCCATGGTAGGCGTGTGTTCTGCGTTAAGAATGCTATCTATATATAAATCCATCGGCCGCTCTGCACCAACAGTCCTAGATCCAACTTTTTGCCTGGTTTTCATTAAGTCTTTTCTCAGTCGAGAACGAATGCCCTTCTTTGCTGCACAGATTCAATTTGCCTCCTCATATACACAGACCTGTACAGACAAGGAGATTTTTTCGAGGTAGGGGCGATCATTGGCTGAGCGGAGAGTCCATATACTTCAGTGTTGCTTACATGGCTATCGGCCGAATAAAAAGCGCTGTCAATGAATCACGCCTTGTCTCAACCACGGGTCGTATTGATGCCACCTCCACAATGCATCACGCCATAAACAGGTGCGGTTATTCTGACAAAGATTCCACATTTTTAGTTGTAATTATCAGCACAGGAGAACTCCTGCTAGTACACAGATTTATATTAGAATTAGTATAAAAGCCTATATACTAGTATTAAAATTCTCTAAGTTAAACTCTAAGGGTTAGTTAGTTAGTTAGTTAGTTAAA
>RHLP01001060.1:0-19054 GCA_003719405.1 Aspergillus incahuasiensis | reverse complement strand
CCCCCGCCCCCCGGGCCGCCCCGTCAAGCACGGCAACGGATGCCGTCCCATCCCATCGATCTTGGGGAAGACGACTACTACCGATCGATGCCACCGCCACCGCTCAAGCATAACAGAGCGCCGCCTCAGATCATTCATCAAAAACGGCCCGAACTGCACCGCAAGCCAGCGACCACCCCCTCCATCGTGTCCGAACGCCGCGGCTCGCGATCTCTTGACTTGTCTGAACTCCAGGATGTCCTCCCCGAGTACGGATATCACGGGAGATCAAGCGGACCTACCATAATCCCGGAGCGGAACAGGAGCCTCAGGCGTCCTTCTATCTATCATGACTCGTCCCGTTCTGGCCATCGGGTTGCCGTTGAAAACTCAACTCGACGGCGTAGACCTGCAGTCTATGATTATGGTAGCCCAGTTGATGAACTTGAAGATAAGTTGGGAGGGGCAGAAGAATATCAAGCTTCTCAGGCCAGCAAGTCCGCAGCGCCTCCGATCCCCTTGACCGATGCTCTACTCAAGGCCAAGACCAACTCCCAAGTTGGAAGCGATAGCGGAAGCCAGAAGAGTCGGTCAGCCAGCAGCCGCGGCAGCGGTAGCGATCCTCGCACTCGGCCCGGAAGTGGCGCATTGACCACGACTCGCGCCGAAGATGACGATAACATTGTCATGACGCTGAACGGCGTGACCATGAACTTCACCCAGGAATCTCTAGGAGGGAAGCGAATCAGTGTACGCAGTGGTCAGACTGGAGCCGTTGAATTGAATATCGAAGGAAAGCGTCCGAAAAAGTACTTGACGGGCGGTTCGGAATATACAGCTGCCAGCGGTAGCTCGAGAAAGGGTGACCGCAAGTCTGATCGCGCCAGCCGCCGCTCCAGTCGGCCATCTTATGCTCCTCCTCGTCATTAGGTTAATGCACGAATGACTAGCTTTTGGCCAGATCAAGCCTCTCCTGAGGACGTTGCGAAAGGTGATGGAGGCGAACCGTGCGCTTTGTCGGGCTAGTACTTTTGTTCTTGATAAAGGACATGCTTTAGGACAACAAGCAGGGGACAGTGCGAAGCACCAGTACCTAGCTTTGTTGCCCTTTCAATGTCCTCGTCGAGAACTCAGGGAAAGGCGATTTAAGCAAATAGTACGCTTACGTTTCTCAGTAACTTTGGGCTCGGGTTGGGTATATTCTGGACAATCAGCCGGCGAATGCGAACCAGGCGGCCTACATTGCTTCCTTCCGTTTTTTGTTTCCCTTTGGGAAACAGCAAAAGTTTGATGGTTTTTTGGGTACAAAAAAGACTGGCTTCTGAATGGGCAGGCTTTCTCGATTTCTGTTCTAGCATCACCTCGATCATTCCTCCGGGTTTCAACATAACGTCTGTCACGTCCAACATGATTGTATGATTCCTGATGACTTGCAACGATTCACCTTACCTTACGCTTGATGATAGTTGATGCTCACGTCATGCCATGCCATGCTTATGTTTATGAAATACGGTCATGTTTTATGTCTATGTCTATGTGTCATGCCACCATGTTATACGCTCGATATACCTGCATCTTATCTGATCTGCCTGTATAATTTTCTTCTGGATTGCCGAACTTGTTTCTTCATCGTTCGTTTGCGTTGTGAATCATGGTCAGTCAGCATGTTTGAAGAAATGAGCCGGGAGCTGGAGGAAAAGATATACCCCTTGTTTTTGGTTTACTATTTTTCTTTCTTGGTTAGCAATATGCTCCTCTCATCCCACTTTCAGCTTGATTTATGTTCCTGCTTCGCTTCAAACTTCGCTTTGCGTCGTTTCGTTTCATTCTATTTCCTCTCCTTTCAATATTCCCCATTCGCATCCTGATTTCCTCTTCCTAGATACAGAACCACCTTACTTACATGTAGTCGGATGTTGTGGGCCCAGCGTACCTAGACTACACTCCGGCATTGCTCCCTCCCATGTACTTTTTACTGCCCTTTACCACCTCCCTATCTATTCCGTCCCCAACATCTCATTCTATCATTAGCCCTATCTAGTTGCTACATCTTACTCCTTTCAGGCGATTACTCATAATACCTCCATAGACCTGCCTGCCTGCAATCGACTCAACGCAACCAAACCTTCTTGGTAAAGTTTTTCTTCTCTTCAAACAATCAATCATTCTTCTGCTCACCCCGCGCCTTCCAACCAAAATATATTTCCAGAGTATCGTACAACGTATCTCCACCCAATCCGACTCTCCCACGAAGCCATCGTCAGCAGCAGAACCTAGTCAACACATAACGTGCTCCAGCTGAGTGAGGGCTTGCACTGCCACTGCCCTTTCATCAGCGCCCTCGTGATGAGGAACCTACGACGTGGAGCGGCACGCTGACGACGGTGCGCGGCGTTGCCCCTTCACTCTCGAATAGAATCTGGGTTCTGCTTTTCTTATCACTTTGGTTCGAGAGGAAGGTGTGGTTGGTTCCTAGAGAAAATAGGATAAGAGGAAGACGCATGTGCACCTGAGGCTTGTGAACGAGTCTGTTGAAGTAGAGGTAAGGACGGGCTATACAGCTAATTGGCTTTGATGGCGTAGCGGTAATGCTAGATGGATGCTAAACAATTGGAGTATCATGCAGTTGAGGCGTATAGTAGATATGAACAACATAACATAGTCAGCGCGAGCCTCCATCTCTATAGTTAGTCGATGTTTGAGCAGCCAACCCCGAGAACCTCGGTTAGCCGCATCCGTCCTTCGCAATTTATATAGTATATATCAAACAAAAGAGATAAAACCACCTCACGGTTCCTACACACCCCCGTGCGTGCTCCGTCCGACATCGCACACCCATCGCTTCACTTCCATTAACAGTCTATGACCTCCGCAATAACAACACGATATACCCGAGCACTCTATAGCCCGCGATGATACCCACCATAATCCCGACCCACTTGCCCGTCCGCCCAGTCGCATATCCGTAGCTCTCGAGGACGCCCGTCCCGCGGATCTGGCACTGGTCTGCGAGGTCGGTGATGTACATGCAGTTGCACGCGCTCCCGCTGCCGGTATCAACAGTGGGAGACGGAGCGCAGGAGTAAACGCGTTCGGCGAATTCGTTGACCATCATGCCCTGGAAGACGTAGGCCTAAAAAAAAGCATAAACACGGCATACATTAGCTAGCTCGCTCCGATACAGGATCTAAGTGAGGGGGTAAAGAAAGAAAGAAAGGAAGGAAGGAAGGGAGCAGCGGCAACGTACCTGATAGTCGATGTAGTGGAACACATATTTCCAGAACGGATTGAGGATGTTCTGGCTCACGAGGAACCCGCCGACGCTCATCCACAGCCCGTTCGCGAAGGCAACAAGGGCCAGTGCGATCACGAAGTTCGGGAATACAGACGTCACTAGCACGACAAGGGACTCGGCGGCGACGAGGTCTAGGAAGAGCCACATGACCCAAGTGAAAAAGGCGGGTGCTGTCGGGCGGAAGTTTGAGAGCCAGTAGGAGACGATGGAGAAGAGCATTGAAATTAGGACTGGCCCTACGTTAGCAGGGGGGTATTGGTTGAATGGACGGAGGAGACGTACAGAGGAATGGAAGGCCAATCAAGAAGTTCGAGATGAGGAACGGGAGGGCGCCGTAGAGGCCGTTCGCGCGCTCTTTTGTGAACGTTGCGCGGTCTTCTAGAAAGGCTGGGACGTAGGCGACGGCCATGAAGCTCATGAAGGCTGACCCGAAGAACTGGATGAAATTCGTCAGCTATTTGCCGCTGTTGTGAAAGGTTTAGGCATACAATTGCATTTATAAAAGGCTGTATATCTGCTTGCTCCGTCCCTAGTCGTAGCCAGACAGTGCCCATCATTATTGCCAAACCTACCTAGGTTAGCATAGCTGATGTGATCAATGGAAGCATTCAACATACCCATATACATGACGATCCGGATGCCGTACGCCACGACATCGCGATAGCTCTTGATGAGCAAGCGATGTAGAAGCGAGAGGGTGATACTGAGCAGGCCAGGCCGACTAGCCTCATCTACAACAACCCTCTTGCTCCCCTTCTCAGCGAGCTCGGCTCCCTGCTCTCCCAGACGACCGCTTTCAGGGGATTGCGCCCACGCGGACTGGATTTTCTTCACATCTTCCAGCATCATGGTCTTATCGGAAACGAAATCGGAGCTGACAATGTCGAGGATGAACTCGGCAGGGTTGGTCTGGGTAGGAATGGGGTACCCAATGCTGCTAAAGTACGATGGGACTTCTTTGACGGAGCCATAGAAGCATGTCTTTCCGCCGGAAAGGAGCAAGAGCTTGTCGAAGAGCTGGAAGGTCGCAGTTGATGGCTGGTGAATGCTAGCTATGATGATGAGCTTCGGGAGTCAGTCATACCCTGGCCTTGAGTAGCACTAAACATACCTTATTAGCCCGCGCCAGTTTCCTGACGTACTGGATAATCTCGTAGCTTGCTGTCGAGTCAAGTCCGCTGGTGGGTTCGTCGAGAAACAGTATTTTAGGACAGGTGATGAGCTGACTGGCGACGCTGACACGTCTCTTCTGTCCGCCGCTGATCCCCTTCCGAATCGGCGTTCCAACCAGCGTAGAGGCCTGGTTCTGGATACCAAAGGCTTCGAGAAGCGTGGTTATCCGTTCAGCGCGCTCCGTCCTGCTCACGAACCTGCAACACCAAAAAGTTAGCCAGCCAGTTCGAGGAATGTAACAACAGATCCCCCTACCCCGGTAGCGACAGATCAGCCGCAAATTTCAGCGTCTCCCGCACAGTCAAACTGCCGATGAGCGCATCCTCCTGCTCAACATACGAGGTAATCCGACCAAAAGTCGCACTGTCGATTTCACCACCATTGAGGTAACAGTTACCAGACGTTTTAGCGCCCGATGACGCATTGCGACGGGCGAGAACATTCAAAAGCGTGGTTTTGCCGCAGCCCGAGGGGCCCATAAGCGCGACGAACTCCCCTATGCAAGTGTTAGGTATACAGCGTCAATGGACGCCGAACGCCGTTCTGGCGCGCTTCGTCCCGTGTCTTGCAGATGCGATGCGGGAACAACGAAAACGAACCTTGCTGCACGCTGCCACTGATGTTCTCGATCAGGTTCCGAGGTTGCTTCGTCCTCCGGTCTTTCACTGAGACGGTGAGGTCGCTCCACGAGAAACTCTGGACAGAGTGGTTCATAAGAAAGTCATGGCTGTTGCCGTTCCGCTCTATATCGCGAGCATTCAGCCCGTCACTACTGGAGGAGCTGGAGCTGTATGCCATAATTCTGGTTGTTCAGCGGCGCCGTGATCAATGGTCGAAAGATCAGAACGGCGATTCGGGGTAGATGTTTGTCCTTGAAGGAAAAGCAGTGGCACGCCAATGATCCTGAACTAGCGACTCGACCCAAATCCGAGTACCGAGTAGCGAAACCCAAGCCGCGTACTCGTTCGCAAGGACCGGGGCAGCTCCATTTTATCTGTCGTGTAACGGCGACCAGGAACCCCTCTCCTGTCTGGAAATCGAAAATATTAGACGGCGACGAGGGCTGGACGGGGCAAGGGACGACCAAACCAGGAGCTGAACCAGCGCAAGGAGTGGCCGAGGGCTGGAGGACTAAGCCTCAATGGTTGATGGAGGTCCCCGAAGGGCCCGTGCCGCCTGAATGCTGAGGCTGCTATCATCAGCCCTACTTAGCGGTCGCCGCAGGCCCTTCAGGTGTGTCTGACTCTGATCAGGTTCCATCATTCTTCTGGAACTACGATGACCGAGCAGGACTGCAGGAATCATTTTCTCAAAGCCAGTAAATCGCCCGATTCGTGCGAGGTCGGTTTCAGATCTATGTTTGGCAGATATCTCACTTCCCGTGTCACTGCGGCCGTTTCGATTGCAGGCGGAGTCCAACGTCACGATAATACTTGCTAGGATTATCGTTGTCAGCATGACACTGGAAGCAGGGTTTCCCATGCGATCTACTAACGTCCCATGCTATCGAGCTGAACGAACCCGGGGTCCTGGTTGGTGGGGCTGCAATAGGCGAGCGCCACAGCAGACGCCGTGCTCGGGGTTTAGCTAACTACAGTTCGCCGGTTGACAGACGAACCAAGGCGGCTTATGAATTGGCCTGAACTGGCTGATGCCCGAACCCTGAAAAATTCGGCCGAGAAGCCTGAGCACTAGCCCGTTTACTGATGTGCGCGCTATTGATTTAGATGTCAAGGTGAGTCGAAATTTTTGTATTGCGCTGTCTGAGATCTAGAAAATGGATATCCTGTTTTTTTAATCGTACTTCGTTTACATCCTGAGTCCAAAGTTAGCATTCAAGGCATGCCTACCGAAAATGATAGGTCCAACTTACCGGCTGACGGGAGTGAGACCGAGAATCCGCATACCGTTGTGCAGGACCTGTCGGGCAGCCTCATAAAGAGCAAGACGAGCCTTCTTAATCTCGGGCTCGCTGCCAATAACCTGCAGATGGTCGTAACTAGAGCTGACCATGTGAGTCATGCGGAAGAGGTAGGTAATGATAGTGGTAGGTTCAAGAGTCTTGTTAGTCATCATGACGATGTCGGGCCACGATGAGAGAAGGCGGATAAGGTTGAGGGCGTGGGGTTCGGTGAGGAGGTCAAGGTTAGCTGTGGGGAGTTCCTCTACGTTGGCCTCTGACTTGCGGATAATGGAGGAGAGACGAGAGTTGGCGTATTGCAGGTAAGGACCAGTGTCTCCTTCGAAGGATGTCATGGCGTCGAGGTTGAAGTCGTAGCCGTTGATACTGTGCTAGTGTTAGAGAACGATATTATGAGAATTACACGATACGTACCGCTTTCCAGACATGTCTTGGACCATGACGGAGGTGATACCGAGGATATCAGCTGTCGCCTCGGGGTTCTCAATCTGAGCGTACTTGTCGGCGTTCTTCTTCATGGTCTCGTGCATCTTGTCGGCAACATCCCGCAAGATATCATCCAAGAACTTCACGGTGCCCTTACGGGTGCTCATTCCTCGGACCATACCGAAGTTGATGTGCTGGCAGCGGCTGGCCAGGTCCTTGAAGCCCATGAGCTCCACGATCTTGAACAGCTGAGCCAAGTGAAGATCCTGCTGGGCGGCAACAACATAGATCATCTTGTCGAAGTGGTATTGTTCCTCACGCTCGAAGATAGCACCGATATCACGGGTCAGGTACAGAGGAGTGCCATCCTTTCGGACAATGACGGCCTTTCCAAGCTTCTTGGCACCGTGCTTGACGAAGTCGACAATAGTGGCACCCTCCGAGTTCTCAGAAACACCAGACGACTTCAGAGTCTCGTTGGCCTTGGACATGCTCTCCTGCTTGATTTGAGACTCGCCAGAGTAAACGTCGTAGTCGATGTTGAGACGGGCATATGTTTGGCGATACTTTGTGATGCTGAGGTCACGGAATCGGCGCCAGAGGCTGAGGGCGTCTGGGTCACCGTCTTCCATGCTCTTGAAGTAGCGACGAGCCTTCTCGTCCTCGCTGACATCAACGAGCTTCGCAAGTTCCTGCTCGAGAGCCGAGACGTCCTCGTTCTTCTCCTTCTTCGTCTTGATCTGCTCCTTAAGCTCCTTGATCGGGCCCTCCTGCTCCCCAACGATGGCGTTTACCTTGACGTAAACCTCAAACAGGTGGTTAATGGGGTCCTGCAGCAGCTTTTGCTCATCACCGAACATTTTGTATCCATTGGCAAGCAGACCGTACTGCTTACCCCAGTCGCCGAGGTAGTTCATCTTGATAACATCCCATCCCATAACAGTGTAGAGGTTGGCCAAGAAACCGCCGATGATGGTACTCCGCAAGTGACCGGCGTGGAAGGGCTTCGCAATGTTGGGCGATGAGAACTCGATGATGATCTTCTTGCGGCCCTTGGAGGGGTCCTTGGGGTCGCGCAGACCCTGGTTTCCATTCGATCCAAACGCATCCTTGTCCTTGAGAATCTGGCCGATGACGCGCTCAGTGAGAGGCTTCTCCTTGAAGTAGAACTGGAGATGAATTCCGCCGGGGCCGCCGGCGACAGGTGGGTGGACGAGGTCGGAGGCGGGGAACTTCTCGGCGAGTTCCTTGCCCAGGTCGGCCGGGGCCTTGCCCTTGATTCGTAGCGATGGGACCTAGATATCGAGTCGAAGAATCAGCATTTTGCGATTCGCATATATAATCCGTTATCGCGTACCGGCAGAAGAAGATCACCCTTGTCTAGAGTGTTCGTGGTTTGCAGACGAGGATAGATATCCACGGCGTCAATGCCGGTGAGAGAGCTCAGGCCCTCGGCGATGTGCTCCCTGTAGAGATCGACGGGGTTCAGGGTAGGAAAGCTGTTCGGGAATTTGGAGGTCTCCGCGGTAGTCTGCAGAGACAGCGACTCGACCGCCGCAGGAAGGGAATCGGTAGATGCCATGGCTGCAAAGCGCAATGCGGATGCTGGACCGGAAATGGGCTGGCGAGAGGGTGTGGATGGGTGAGAGGAATAAGGGCGCGTCCGTAGGGAACCAAAACGACTCTGTGGACGATAGGACGGGATACTTCTGCACAGGATAGTGGAAAATCGTTGAGCCCCGCTAACCAGACTGCGGCCCATAGAGGGGTTTGTTTTAAGCTCCTCTCAAGAGGGGACTTTTTTTCTCGTCCGATGACTCAAGCCGGCAATTCTTCGCTGCGTATCGCCGCTGGCTGGGCGGTGAGAACAAAGAAGATCACAAGCATGATCCACTGAGCCCTAAGCCCTTGACCCGACCGAATTGGGAGAATCCCAGGACAGACTGCGAGGCCGGCCTCTGACGTCAATGCTCCAGGCCTGCTTGCGACGACTATCTATACAGCGGACCCCTCCTCTTTCCTACAAGATGGACCTCTACAGACCCACCATAAACAATGGCTAACCGCCAGAAGGCTGTGGCCCGCGCTATTCAACGCGCCGTGCTGCGTTCAGGGCCGGCTCGGCTCTCCATCATCCAGCGCATCTTCGCCTTCTTCCGCATCTTCTACCTGACGCTCATTTCCTACGAGCAGGAGCTATTTTACAATCTGCGGAAGAAAGTATGGAAGCTGCCCGAGGAGGAATACACAGCCTGTTTCAAGAATGACGGGAAGGCCCCAGCCCTGGAACAGATGGGTGATCTGGGCTACTCCGGGTCGGTATGTTTCCTGCTTGCTATGCGATCGATTACTACGGGTTCCAAATGTGGTCTGACACGGAATGATCTATAGACCTTCTTTCGCACCTCCAACTCCGCATACCTTATCAAAAGTGTCCCCCGTCACTTCGAGCACTCCTTCTTCCGCAACGATCTCTTGAGGCCGTACTACGAGTACATGCAGAACTACCCGGAGTCTCTGCTCGTCTGGATTACAGACTACCTCTATGCGCCCTACAGCTCAATTGGGAGCATGCTCCGCACATCACCGGCACATCATATCATAATGGAGAACCTTCTCTATGGTAAAGAGGAAGACGAGAAGGCAGACAAGTGGGAGACCTACGATCTCAAACCAATCGACTACTTCTACCCGGAGCGCGATCTAGTACCTGAACCGCTTGTCAGCGAAGAGATCATCTCGCGACTGGCGGACAAGTTCGAGGATAAGGTCCGGTTGACGCGGAAGAACTACGAGGCTGTAAGACGTACACTGGACAAGGATACGGCGTTCCTTGCGTCAGCGAATATCGTGGACTACTCGCTGTTCATGGTGCGCTTTCCTGCTTCGTCGAACCCCGGAAGCTTGGGGAGAAAAACGCAGTGGCGTGTTGGCGTGACTTCTGCGGATGGCAAGTGGAAGTATCGGGCGGTTGTGCTCGACTTCTTCTGGGCTAAACATACGCTGCATGCGCAGGCGATGACGGGTGCAGTTCAGACGTTCAATCTTATAGGTCGGCAGGGTCCGATGAGCATCACTACCACGGCAGAAGAGTATCGAGAGAAGTTCCTGACTATGGTTGATGAGATGCTGGAGATAAGTAAGCCATCAGAATAATGATAGTGATCAATCGCGGTTAGCTTTTCCTTGACGATGTCTATACAACATTTCTAATATTTTAACAAGCAAAATATTAAGCAAGTCACATCTGACATCCATGTCCCGTAAAAACATAACATTGTCGTTATATTTAGTAGAGTCGGATCGGGATCGCGTAATGGGGTGCCACCAATTATAGTGTGGCGGGTGGCCTCATTCAGAATATCATCGATACTGATCCAATCAGATATGCAGGTTTAGCATATATTGTCGTAAGCGTTAGCGTCATTGCTTAGAAGCAGAAAACTTGGTCCTCGAGCTTGCTGACGGGGCGGGCCTTGGTGTAACCGAGAGACTCGGTAGCCTTCTTCATGGCGCTGACCATGGGAGGAGGACCGCAGAGGAGAATCTTAATGTCGCTAGAGGGCGCAGGGAGACGTTCCTGAAAGTCCGGTTAGCTGATGCGACCAGCTATAAGAGGAATCAACTCACAGTGATCATGTCAGGGGTAACGAAGCCAACACCGCCAGTCCAACCCTCAGGAGGGTTGTTCAGCACGTAGTGAACGCGGAATCCATCATCCTCAGCGATAAGCTTCTCCAGCTCCTCCTTAAGCAGGATGTCATCGGGGTTAACGTTGGCGAAGATTAGATCGACCTGGGTGGTGTCGTTTCCGCCGTTGCGGGGACGGTTGCGGACAATGGCCTTGATGATCTGGAGCATGGGGGTGATACCGGTACCACCAGCAATCATACCAAAGTGACGGCACATGTTGGGGGTGTAGACAAAGGCGCCCTTGGGGCCGCGGACCTTCATGGTCTGGCCAACTTCCAGGGTGGTCAGGTACTTGGAGATGTTACCCTGGGGGTAAGCCTTGATGAGCAGGTCGAAGTAGCCCGCTTCATGGTCGGAGGAGATGGGGGTGTAGGAGCGGACAACCTCCTTGGGCTGGCCTTCAATGGTGGCGGCGAGAGAGATGTGCTGGCCGATAGGGAGGCCGAGGATATCGGTGGGGCGGGGAAGAGCGAAGCGGTAGATGGTGACATTATGGGAGATATCGTTCTTCTCCTGGAGGACGAAGTTTTGGAACTCGGTAGGGTTCAAGACCTTTCTAGCCTCTAGAGGAATGTGAAATCAGCCCACAAATCAAGACATGCGACCTTGCGCGACTGCTGTACTTACTGGTGCTACCGCCGGCAAACAGCTTGTATGCAATAAAACCGGCAGCCAGAGCGACGGCGAATGGGGCCCATTCCTTCTTGAAAATCAGGGTTCCGACCACCAGAACAGCGGAGGGGATATAGACCCCGGAGATGTTTTCGGGAGATAGAGCACTGAGTTGAGAGCATTGGTTAGCTAGCAATTCATTACCGCGCGATAGAAGCATGATCATACCTCATCTTAGCGATTGAAGAAGTCTCCAGCTGTCAGATAAGAGATGAGCAAGAATGCAAGGGGAGTAAGAAGAAAAGAGGGTAAGAAGCCGGTGCGGAATGGAAATGCAGAAAATCAGCTTAAGGAGCTCGGGGAGCGATTAGGCGCGGGTATTGTGACGGTAATTACGCCGCTCTCCCCATCTGACCCTGCCTTTGGTCGGAGTATATTCCGTCCGAGAGTCGATGCCCAGATGATATCCAAACCCTGGGGCTCGAAGACATAATATAGGCCTTTTGGCGATGGAATATTAGACTTGAAGTACTTGAGTTTATAGGTAGTGCGTAATTCGAATCCCATCTGCTGAGACATGGCACGCTGACTGCAGGGCAGAACGCCTGTGCTTCTTAGTGACCCCGACAGATTCCCCGCAGGCTGAGGGGACAGAATCACCGCTGTGCTGCTCGTCCGTCCAGACGGGACCTACAGAGATCTTATTTCCGCAGTCCCCCTGCTCCCTTGCCTCTCTCGACTAAGATTCCCGAGCCCTTGGCCACATTCTCAGTCACAGTCACCACCATGACGTTCTCCATCGACGAAGAACCCGCCTTCAACCTAACAGACGTAGACCGCGCAGTCCTCGCCCAGACAGACGATGAATACAAGTACCACGACTGGGAGGACCTGAAAGATGTCATTGGTATGTATCTATCTACCTCCCCTCGCCTCGCTTCCCCTCACTATTATTACCTCCTCCAGCGTTCCGTACACCCCCCATACAATAACTGGATACTTACTCACTCACTGGGTTGGAGAGCTAACCCCGCACAGCGCGAGGCGATCTCGGCATCCTCAAGCGGAAGCCCTCCGATCTGATCCGATACCTGGCGTGGACCAAAGAGACCAAGGCCGCGTACGGCACGATCACCAACTACATCTGCCAGCGGCGGCTAGGGTGGCAGTTGCCGACGGGAACCCCCAGCTTCAACAACCCGATCCCCTTTGCCGACCCCGCAGACTACAAGATCCTCCGCAACGACTGGCCCTACGGCTTAGTCAAGGGGATCGCGCATCTGGTCGTGTGGTCGCGCACTCCGATCCCCGTGCAGGATGCAGACGGGGTCATTACGGCGGAGAGTCATGCGCTGATTGAGGATTTTGTGCAGCGCACGTTTGTAGACAGGCTTGCGGAAGATGGGGTGGAGGACCCGCGGGAGCGCGTTTTGTGGTTCAAGAATTACACCGCTCTCCAAAGTGTTAGGGGGCTAGAGCATGTTCATGTTATGCTTAGGGATGTTCCCGATCGGTTTGTGCATGAGTGGACGGGGGAGTAGTCAACGGGGATTTCTATAGAGTTCTATAATCGATAGACAGACGTGATGCGGATTGGAATGCCTCAAACGTGCTAGATTGGGAATCCTGAAACCTGGTAAATTACAGATAATAAAGCAGATGGCGAATAAGGAGAAAATTGAGAGCCTTCCCTGACAAAATAATCATTACCATCCCAGCGCCTACGTCTTCTGCTCCTCGACAAACTTGAGTGCCTCTTCCCTTGACACAACATCAATCGTACTAGCCTTCTGTCGGAAGCTGACTCCGTAACACTTCTCGGCTACGTGCAGCATTTCTGGTCGGAAGGTTGTGCAAATAAACTGACCATTCGTCGAGTCGGAGATGGTCTTGAGCATCTGTGCAACCGCAGTTCGATACTGCGCATCCAGGTTCGCGTCGATCTCATCGAAAAGGTAGAATGGCGCCGGGTCACAGGCCTGAATAGCAAAGACCAAGGCAAGCGCGCAAAGACCTATATTCGTTAGAAGAATCAAAGGAAGTTGGTTAATTAACTTACTCTTCTGACCACCACTAAGCTGCTGGATGCGCTGCTGGTCATCGTGCTTGCTGTTGAAACTAACGCTGATACCGACTCCGACATAGTTCTCGACGCTCTGCTTCGCCTCTTCATCTTCGGACTCAAGATCGTCCTCTGCCCTTTGCGTACGGTCGGTTTTACGCTGAATGACCAAGCGCCCCCGGCCTGCAGGAACAAGCTTCTCAAAGATAGTAGCGAACTCTTTAGATACCTGTTTGAATGTTCGCTCAATAGCCTCGTCCTTCCGGTGGTCCAGAACTGAGATCAAATCATCGATAGATTTTTGCGAAGCTTCAAGCTCTTCGCGCCGACTTGTGAGGGTCTCCCGCTGCTTAGTGAAGTTGTTGTATTGCTCGAACGCCTTCTTGTTGACGTGCGAGTATTTCTTGAGCGCCTCGTTGGCTTTGTGAAGCTTCTTAACAACCGTGTTCGAGTCCGTGTTCTTGTATTTGGTGAAAGCCTCGTCTGGTAGAACACCGAGGTCACGAATATTGGCAGTACATTCAGCAGCTTGTTTTGTCAAGGCTGCCTTCTTCTGCATACTCTTCTCCATACGGCGTTGATGCTTCTCGATTGACTTGGCAAGCTCCTCCAACTCTCGTCGAGTTTCGGCGTTGCGCTGGCTCAATTCCGTCACCCTTGCGTTTGCTTTTTCGATAGACTCATCCACCTGCGCAAGTCTTTGCCCAAGCTTTTCCAAATCCTTGTTCAAACGTTTCTGCTCACGCTGCGTTTCCTTGATGTTGCCTTGACCATCCCCATCAGCCATATCTTCGTCCTGGCCAAGAAGCTGATCTAGACGAGGGTTCAGGTTCTCACGCAATTCGACCTCGAGAACTGACTTTCGAGTCTCCAGCCCACTGCGCTGGGCGGAAAGCTCTTGGTATTTCTGGCGATACTCTT
The DNA here is from genome assembly GCA_003719405.1 of Aspergillus incahuasiensis. NCBI lineage: Eukaryota > Fungi > Ascomycota > Eurotiomycetes > Eurotiales > Aspergillaceae > Aspergillus > Aspergillus incahuasiensis. Next base: position 4,972 of record RHLP01001060.1, on the reverse strand, counting down.
GAACCTCCGCGTTCAATGATTCCAGACGTGCCTCTTCTTCATCGGTGAGCGCCTTCTGGAACGGCGAGGACAACTCCGCCTCAAAGGCATCGACCTGATCTTTCAGAGCAGCAAGATTGCCTTCGATGTTGCGAAGAGCTCGACGTTTGGCATCTAAATTGTCGTTCTGCTTCTGGAGAAGGTCACGCTTGCTCTTCAGTTCTTGTCGAAGTGGCCCACTGCTGCTCTGAACTTGGTGTCTTTGTTGTTCAAGCTTCTGCAGCTCACCAACTGCCCGAGTGATGAGCTGATCGAGTTTCTCGAGCTCTTTGCGGATTTCACTTCCGCGATTCTTCTGTGTTTCAAACTCGTCCCTCCACTTTGCAAGGTTCTTGACTGCATCCAGCCGAGATTGTCGGGTGTCATGGAAACCACCGGTAAGGGCACCTCTCTTGTCGGAGCGGTCTCCCTCAGGGGTGATGGCGTTGACTCCGTGACTTCGGGCATACTGCGAAGCAACCTGGAGATTGGGGCAAATAATTGTTTTGCCGAATACATGCTGGAATGCCTTATCGTACGCTCGGTCGTATTGCAGCTTCTCAATCATCGGAATTGTGTCGCTGGCCTTGGGCATATTGAGCGGCTTGCTTCGTAGTCGGTTGAGTGGCATGAAAGTGACCCTTCCCGCCTTTTCATTTTGGAGAATTTCGAGAACTTTCGTGGCAGTGTCGTCTGTATCGACGACATAATGGAACAGACTCTGGCCGGCTGTAACTTCGACTGCGGTACGGTATCTGTCGTTGACTTCAAAGAGCTCTGCGAGCGTTCCGTAAACGCCGTCCAGATTGTGCTGTCGCTTGATCCTTCGGACTGCAGCAATACCACGACTGGTGTTGTGATCCATCATATGAGAGAGATTCCGCTCTGCTCGATCAACTTCACTCGATGCATTGGTCAAGATTGAATCAAGCTTTGCTTCTTCTCGCCAAAGCTCCCTATAGCTGGTCAGCGATGCACAGAAGGTTAGAGGGCTCACACCTACTTTCTCTGATCCATGAGCTTGTCCCTCTCATCCTTTGCGTTCTGAACTTGCTGCTCCACTGTCTGGATAGTATCACCCCTCCCGTCAATCTGCTGGCGCAGACGTTCCGTTTCGGGCTCCAAGAGGGCAATCTCGTTCTCGATTTCTTGGATATCTTCCTGCGTTTGTGACAACACGGATTGCACGCTGGCCATAGAAGTGTTATTATTCTTGATCTCCGCGTGCAGCCACTTATCTCTCTCGGATTTGTTCTTGAAGCGCGAGTTCCGGCCTTGCTTGGCATACAACCTCTGGCGAACCGTCTCTGCTTCGGTGAGTTTCGCGCGCGCAGCGTCCTCTTGGTCTTTCGCGGAATTGAAACGGGGAACTAGTTCTTCGAGCTCCGTCTGACGCTCTTCGATGGCCGTTTGAACGGTCTTCAGATCCTCATCATGACGCGCTCTTTGCTCTTGTGCAGCAGCTCGGTTATCTGAGAGCGATTTGGCTTGTAATTCTACCTGAGCCAGCGTCTTAGACGCCTCACGTCGTTCGTCTTCCAGCTGCGCTCTGTCAACCTTCAAGAACTCAATCTGTTGTTTGCACTCCGCGATCTCGGCGTCCACTTGGGCCATTTCCTTCTCTCCCTGAATAAAACGCTCCCGATTAATGTCCGTATCTTCGACGCCGGTTTGTCGCTGCTCTTCGAGGTTGTCAAGGAAGCTGGCAATTTCTTGCTGTTCGCGAGAATAAATTGTGTATTCCAGACATCTTCGCTCTTTATCCTTGTCTTGGAAATTTCGCAGCTCGTCCTTTTCCTCTTCAAGCTCCGCCAGTCGTTCGTTGATGAAGTCCAATAACTCGTCGATCTTCTCCCGTTTGCTGTTCGTCTCGTGCATAATTTTGAGAGACTCCGCACGGCGCGCCTCGTACACCTGTGTTCCCGCGACTTCTTTCAACAGGTTCAGCCGCTCGGAATCTTTCATGTTTGTGAGCGCCGTGACGCGACCTTGGGGCACAATATAGTAAGGGTTGGATCGCGAGAAACCGGCCGACTCGAGAAGGTTCATCACATCGTTCTTCGTCGCATTCTTCCGGTCGAGGGTGTATTCGTCTTTCTTGAGACCAATGGTTCGACGGAGCACGAGTTCGGGCTTTCCGGTGGGGAATCGTTCATCGGAGTTATCGAAGATGATCTCAACATACGCCGACATCACGGCCGATCCGGAACCTTCCTACTAGTTGTGAGCTATAGCGCGAGACGAACGGGACCTCACGTACGTGCAAAAGAGCCTGTCGCTCTTCTCTGCCTAGGTGGGTGTACGCATCGCTGAGAACGAAACGAATCGCCGCGAAGAAGTTACTCTTCCCGGAACCGTTGCGGCCAACAATGACATTGTGCTTGGGGGAAAACGGCTCAATAACTGTTTGATCTTTATAGCTAGATTAAACACAAGTAGGTCAGTTCCAAGCATAGCATAGAATCCGCGCGCTGCAACACGTACCTCTTGAAGCCCTGGATAATAATCTGCTTGACATACATCTTGACCGACAAACGCGAAAACTCAGGAACCGCGGCGTCTACAGCATCACGCGGGCGAGACCGCCAGATTCAATGCCCTCTCGCACCAGGCGTATGCCGCAGAGTAAACGAAGGGTCAAGGATAACGTCAAGAGCCTTTTGTTGGATCAAGTGTAGGTGCCTCAGCATGCGACAGGCCAGACGCGACCAGCGCGTTTCTCTTCCGCCAGCGGGGTTCTGCCGGGCGGTCAGTCACAATTAATCCACCTACAGTCCGTCCAATCAGCAATGTGAATTCGATAAGGCACTTTTTTCTTACCCGAATTTCTCTCAAGGTTGCTCACAACTGATACTTCTACAATTCTCGGTTTGGAGGTAGCTGGATTATAGCCATTATGTCCTCTGACCCGAGTACACAGGCCGCTTCGCCTGCCGACGGCGTTGCCCCTTCCCATACATATGTGCCCAACAAAGGCTACGCCGACGCTGATGGCACAACCCCCGCTATGGCGGGGCAGGACCTGACGCCGGAAGACGAAGAATACGGAGACGACGAGTATTACGACGATATTTTCGAGGAGGAACTGGACGAGGGCGACTTCAACTCATCAAACTCTGCAGATCTCACCAAGGCCTACAACCGCCAGCGAAAAACCAACGAGCTCGCCGCCGATCCGAACGCTCCCAAGTGGACATACCCGAAGACGAACATTCAGAAGCCAACCGTCAACACATACGCCTCGGTCGATGATGAAGTCAAGTCATTGACTCGCCACGCAGCTAAGATCAAACTCGACAATGTACAGTCAGGGCTGGGAGTTCGCGGTGGAAGCGGTACCGATAGGGCGGACAGAGCTACCTCCGAGCAGGTGTTGGATCCTCGGACTCGCATGATCCTTCTGCAGATGATCAACCGCAACGTTGTGTCTGAGATTCACGGATGTCTATCCACCGGTAAGGAGGCCAACGTTTACCACGCCATGCTGCAACCCGAAGACGATTTCGATGCCCTGCCGATCCACCGTGCCATCAAGGTGTACAAGACTAGCATTCTAGTCTTCAAGGACAGAGACAAGTACGTGACTGGAGAGTTCAGATTTCGTTCGGGGTACAACAAGAGCAACAACCGAGCAATGGTGAAGCTGTGGGCCGAGAAGGAGATGCGCAACTTGCGGAGAATCCACGCGGCCGGCATTCCTTGTCCTGAGCCTATCAACCTACGACTCCATGTTCTCGTCATGGGCTTCGTCGGAAACTCTAAGGGAATTGCTGCTCCTCGGTTGAAGGATGTTGAGTTCAGCATTCCCGACCCGGAGACCAGGTGGCATGAGCTCTATGTTGACATGCTCGGATACATGCGTGTAATGTACCAGACTTGCCATCTAGTACACGCCGATCTTAGCGAGTACAACACCCTTTACCACAACAACAAACTCTACGTCATCGATGTCAGTCAAAGTGTGGAGCACGACCACCCGCGCAGTTTGGAATTCCTGCGCATGGATATCAAGAACGTTGGCGACTTTTTCCGCCGAAAGGGCGTCGACACTATCTCTGAACGAGTTGTCTTCGAGTTCATCATTGCCGCCGAGGGCCCAGCTGTAGTGTCAGATGAGCTACGCGACGCTGTGGAGAAGCTTTTCTCCATCGAAGTTGAGGGTGGAAATGAAGTCGACACTGCCGTCTTCCGTCAACAATACATTCCTCAAACCCTGGAACAAGTCTATGACTACGAGCGTGATGCCGAGCAGGTTCACGCCGGTGAAGGAGATAACCTTGTGTATAAGGATTTGCTTGCCGGCAAAAAGCCTTCTGCTGCGGCTGAAGACGATGGCGAGTCCGACTCTGAGGTCAGCGGCGGTGTCTCAGTCGACGGCTCTGGCTCTGAAGATGACGAGGAAAAAGATCCATTCGAGAAGAAGGCCCCTCGAGGAAAGCGCTTCGAGGACAAAGACGAGAAGAAGGAGCATAAGAACAAGGTCAAGGAGGAGAAGCGCGAGAAGCGGGCCAACAAGATGCCGAAGCATCTGAAGAAGCGTCTGATCTCGTCTTCCTCCAAGAAGCGCAAGTGAGCTCGCTACGCGTTCACTCAATCCTACGCATTACGATATTGCGTCAATTCCGCGTCCACGCAGTTTCTTCCCTCCAAGTGCCATCCGCACTTCCAAATCTTGAACCTCAATCCTGCCTTCGAATAGGTAGCTCGGTTCCCCCCTCGGCGCCTGCCATCAGTCCCGTAGAGGGCAACAGTGCCCTCGGCGCCACATTCAAGGCGCATTCCAAACCAAACATATAGATCTCATGGGTAACGATATATCACGCAATATGACATGAACCATAGAGTACATACATTACCTCCCTCCTGAAGTAGCTAAAGTAGAGAATCCTATTTCTCCCAATGCGCTCTATCAAACCCCTCCATCAACGCTGTATACTCCTCCCCATCTCTCACC
>RHLP01000106.1:0-14160 GCA_003719405.1 Aspergillus incahuasiensis | reverse complement strand
GATGAGAGGGCTAGAGGGGCGTTGAGGGGGGGGGAGGCGCTGCTCAGGGCTGTTCTGGAAAGGGCTGGGATGGGAATCGGGGTTGATAAGGAGGCGCAGGAATAAGTTTCATTTGATACCAATTATTTGTATGATTAAGGCATGTCATTATCCATCGCCCTTTTTTCTTTCTCCATGAGCCAAATGGCGAGCTATTGCTAGATCTATCTATTGTAACTGGCAAACCAAATATCCTAGGTCGTGCGGTATATGCATTGTTAGTCATGGGTTCCGCAACGCAATGGCTCTAATGGATGTTACAGTCATGCTCTTGTCCTGGCCAGGCCGACGATGTGACTAAAAACTAAGCGCACTGAGCGTCCTCGTCTCCGAATCAGCCAGCTTGAGCGCCTCGTCAACATGGCCAACGAAATGCGATGCCCCGCCACAGCGTTCCACAATACCACTGCGTTCAAACACGCGGTAAACATTCCGACTCGGAACCCTGCAGAAGAATACTCTCGCGCCGGCCTGCGCATACACATCCACAATCTCATACAACACCTGCGCCCCTGAGCCATCAATACTAGTGACACCATGGACATCAAAGATAACATTCTGATTATGCTCCGGAGGCCGAATGCGCGGCATGGACGGGTGCGCACGGTTCGTGCCGTACAACTCCAGACGGCGAAGTCGGTTCTTGAGATCGCCCGTGTTTGCAAAAGTCAAGGGCTCGGGGATCTTGACGATAAGTGCGCCCTCGACAGACTCGACGTTTTCTGAGTGCAGCTCGGCGTTGTCGAAGCGGTCGCTGCCGGCTACTTTGCCCAGAATCTGAATCCGGGGCTTTGTGGAGTGGCGGATGAGGATGAGGACTGACAGACCCATTCCAAGTGCAATGCCGAGTTCGAGAGAGTAGAAGATCGTCGAGATGAAAATCAAAAGCATAAGGGCCAACTCTGACCAGCCGCGGAGGCGGATGAAGAAGGCTACATCATGGGGGACCTCTTCGATCAGGGAGTAGGCAACGACGGATATCATGGAGGACAGAACGGCTTTCTGCGGGTTGTGAGTACGGGATCCGGATGGGTTTGTGGACTTACCGGCAGGTAGTAGAGATAGGGCAAAAGAACCATGATGCATATGACCGTAATGGCGCTGATGCAGATGTTGCTCATTGGCGAACGCGCACCCGTTGATGCATTGACCTTACTCCTTGCGTACCCCCCGAATGCAGGAAGAGACATGAAGCATCCACCGACAACGTTGGCGAAGCCCAACGCTACCATTTCTCTGTTAGGGCTGACTTGCATTCCTCGTACGCCTTCAGTTGCAACGCCGGTAAGACCCTTCGCAGCAACAGACGACTCGAAAAACCCAAGGAGCGCGATAATGAATGACGTGCTCAGCGCAGTGCGTAGATGATTTGCGTACTTGGGCTGGAAAGGCCACTCGAAGTTGAACACACCGTTACCAGAGTTTTTAGTGGCACCCAATATTTCAAGTCCTTGCTCATGCCATCCAAGCTGCTGCGTTAGGACTGCCGAGAAGATGACGACAAGCATTCGATCTGGAAAGTAGATGACTTGTGAATAACGTGGCTGAAGGAGCTTCTTGAGAGTACTATGCGAAATGTGTCAGGATTGCGCTTCTGCTAGAGCGGGCGCTACATACCGGAACATCATTATGATAGCAAAGCTTGTAAATGCAACGGCCGCTGTGAGGCTCTGCGAGTGACCGATGTTTCTGATGATGAAAAGCATCTTGTCCACGGTACTGCCGTGCATAACACCAGCTTCCTTGGCCTCCGATGCCAAACCGAGCTCAGGAATAAATTGATCCACAAAGATAACAAAGCCAATGGCAGTAATAAAGCCTCGTAGAAAAGGCCGGCTCAGGACGTTGTCTAGGAAGCCAAGTCGAAAGATTCCAGCGACCAGTATCATAAGCCCTGCCAACGCAGTAGCGACCCCAACCACTATGGCATTGGCGGCCTCATCCTCCTCCCCGGAAGATCCCTGGTTGACGCTTGCTTTGACAATCGTACCAGTCAACAAGGACCCGGCTGCTTCTGGACCGACCACTAACAAGGGAGAGCTCCCGAGTATCGCGTAAATGAACGGCTGAAGAACAAACGAGTAAAGGCCGTTTATCGGGGGCGCGTGAGCAACATTTGACAACGAGAGACCCATGGGAATATAAATGGAAGCGACTGTCAGAGCGGCACTGATATCCCCTCTGAGATAGGATAGTTGATATTGTGAAATCCAGTTGAAAAAGGGAATGTAGTACGAAATGTACCTTGAAATCATTAGCCTGTCACATTAAACGCTGCAAGGCTGACCAACATTTTTGTACTATGCTTTGCATTTAGCGGCGTTGAAGCACCCGTGGGCATATTCTCGGGGCCTTGTACACTCGGTGCGTAGCTGTTGGAGGTATTCCATGTACGAGATCGATCGCCCCTTGAACCTGGCATGGAGTTGATACGCCATTCTTCAGACTCCACCCGCGGAGTGAATGTGCCATGATCGCAAGAGTCTCCCATACCGCATGGAGGCTCTCGACGGTCGTACGATCTCAGCAAGGGAGTTCGGAGGTTGGCCTGTGGAGCATTTCCTCCCGTAGACTCGTCTATGTCGCCCATTGTATCGGTAGGCGCTGCTGAGCGAGGTAAAAAGCCAGCGGATGAAGGCGGACGAAGGATATCGAGGATCCTATCCCGCAAAGAACGGCTCTGATCTGCCTCGGGTAATCTAGAATCGGTCATATTTGAGACAAGCGGCTTCGAATGCAGACACCGCAGGCAGAAGAGATTGCCGGAAACTTGACGACGAAAGCGCAGTAATAGTTTCAAAGAAATCAACAAAGTCCGAATTTAGGAAATAAAAATAAATCGGCGTCGAGGATATCGTGCTATCGGTACACCGCTAGAGTTAGTTGGAGTCGAGGACAAAGATGAGGCTGGGAGCATACAATGCATGACTTGAGTTGGGACAGTTGGCCAACAAACAATCTCAAGAGCTCCAACAACGTGAGGACCGGCCCAGCCAGCCTATACCATGTAGCACCGAAAGGCTTGTTGGAGGTTCGCGACCAAGGTCGATGATGGCATATGTTTTGGACTCGACCTCGATATTGCCGGGACTATCTAGGCGGTGAAGCATTTATTCTGACTCAGCCCAAAGTGGGTTTGAGCCGCCACAAAGCCGATTTGAAGGAATTGTGCTATCCCAAGGACAACCACGTTGATTCCCCATTTCCCTCGTGAATCTCCCTTAGCAACTCCTTCACCAAGCACTGCTTAGCCCCAGAGCTTAGTTGCTTGCCCGAGACCCCATCTTTCCAACAGCCGACGAATTCGCAGCTTCGCCCGCAAAAAGGCGCAACCCCGCCAAAATGTCTCTCACCAACTGTCGGTTCTATGAGGACAAGTATCCGGAGGTGGACAGCTATGTCATGGTCAACGTGAAGCAGGTAAGATAACCGGACCGTAATCCGTACTTGAAGTCCAAAATTAATTCGCCGTTTCGTCCGATCTTAGATTGCCGAGATGGGCGCCTACGTGAAGCTCCTCGAATATGACAACATTGACGGAATGATCCTGCTCTCCGAGCTTTCGCGAAGACGTATCCGTAGTATCCAGAAGCTTATCCGCATTGGTCGCAACGAGGTTGTGATTGTGCTCCGTGTGGACAAGGAGAAGGGTGAGTGGAACCACGGAAGGCGTCAAGGGAACATTCTGACATATCCCGTATCCAACGCTAGGCTACATCGATCTGTCGAAGCGACGAGTCTCCCCGGAAGATGTTATCAAGTGTGAGGAGAGGTACAACAAGAGCAAGGCTGTGCACTCCATTATGCGACACGTCGCAGAGGCCACTCAGACTCCCCTTGAGACGCTATACCAGCAGATCGCTTGGCCCTTGAACCGGAAATACGGTCACTCCCACGATGCGTTCAAGATTTCGATCACGTAAGGCTATCCAGCTATACGACAAGCCTTTCCGCATATAACTTACACTTTTTAGGAACCCTGATGTCTGGGCGGATGTCGAATTCCCTAGCGAAGCCGTCAAGAACGAACTGTCTCAGTACATCGGAAAGCGACTCACACCTCACCCGACGAAAGTGCGTGCCGACATTGAAGTCACCTGCTTCGGTTATGAAGGTATCGATGCGGTCAAGAACGCTCTGCGGACCGCTGAGGCTGAAAACACCCCTGAGAACCAAATAAAGGTCAAGCTCGTTGCTCCCCCGCTTTACGTCTTGACTAGCCAGTGCCTGGATAAGGCGCATGGTATCACGATGCTTGAAGAAGCTATCAAGCGAATTGAGACCAACATCAAGGCCGTCGGTGGTGGTTGCACCACCAAGATGGCCCCCAAGGCTGTTACAGAGCACGATGATGCTGCTCTCCAGGAGCTCATGGAGAAGCGCGAGCGCGAGAACATGGAGGTCAGCGGAGACGAGAGCCAGTCTGAGAGCGACGAGGGCGTTCCCGAGTAAGAATGTGCGCCGTTTTATTGAGCACCCCAGGGTCTTTGCGGGGGAAGACGGGGCGACTGACTACACACATACCGTGCCCGTATCGCGCTTCGAGTCGCTCGAAGTCGGACTGGGATTCTGTTTGGTGTAGTAAAAGGACAAAAGTTCACTAGAAGGGTTTCGAACGTGTCACGACTTATGAGACGAAGGACGGTTTTAGCTTGCACGGAGAAGGAACCAGGAGCGACACCAGAGCCGAAACGAACCTGCTCGAAAGGAACTTGGGCGTTTTATGTTTGGAATGTGAGAAGTATCCTCGGCGTGCGGGTATTGTTTTCGAGCTCTTTCTCTGAGGTTGGAAACTTCCATAATTGTTATCCTAGTTCCGATGTACATAAGCTTCTTCATCTGTGATCCACCGCCGGTGACCGGCTTAGACATCTATGCTAACAAGCTGCCTTGAAAGTTGAAGCTCTTGAGTCTGGAGTAGGATGTGGCTGGGCCGAGGTGGGGCACCGCTTCATTGATCCTTATAAGCTGGCTCTCCCCCAGTCTACCACCTTGTTTATCGTCCATCATTATCAAACAACCCCTTGCCCAGGAAGCTATTATATCTTTGATTCGTATTCCGATTCCAGCTCAAGATGGGTTGGCGGGATATGTTCGCCTCGGAGGCTGCCCAGTTCCGCCAGGACATGCAGCATCGGTGTACGTCACTATAGACGGCTCCCCAACACTCGCAGCTGACCAAGATTCTAGTGCTTCCCACTCATGAGGGAGACGAGACTCCGACTGATCATCCTGCAAAGGAAGTGACTAGGCTCGCTCTGCGGCTGAAATACCAGCTTGAACAAGTCATCCCTTTTGAACTGGATGAGGACTCGGTCACCAGTGCCAACAGCAGGATCATTACCCAGGATGTGGTCAAAACTGCCATTCAAGCCGGAGGTGATGACCTTCGATCATGCGTTCCGTTCTGTTTACTCGTATGTCTGCGCTGGTTTAAGCACCTGGCAGAAAAGGAGCTGTGGGATGCCGACCTCCATGAGCTTCGAGCTACAGCTTGCGATGTCATAGCCAAGCGAATGTATATCACCTAGCTCGTTATCTACTCAAACCAGTGCATTGCTAACACTTAACAGCATTGAGTCTGAACAAGACCAAAATCACCTTCTCGTGAATGTCCTGCTCAAGCGCTACTCCTTCTTCCAAGACGGCGAAGAAAGCGCCCCTGCCAACGTCATTGAGCGAGCAGTCGATCTCCACGCTTTAAGGGTGATCGGCTCCTCCGGATACCAAAAATGTATCAAGTACCTATGGAATGGCTGGCTGTGCCAGCAGGAGGGCAAACCGACCAACTTCGTTCCCTACCATGCTAGAGACAGCACCGAGTTCGCGGTACATTTTCATCCAGACAGAATGCGCGCCCCCATTTACCAGAGCGCTTGTCAAATCCTTTTCTCTCTTGTTTACCTAGGGCTATACACTCAGGTCATCCAGTCAGTCAACCCAACGGGTGACCTAGACGTTGGCGAGGGAATCCTCTATATCATGACACTCGCATTCATCTGCGACGAGGTATCCAAGCTCTGGAAGATCGGACGGAACTACTTCGACTTCTGGAACGCCTTCAATTCTACCCTCTACGCTCTCCTCGCCGTCTCTTTCTTCCTCCGCATGGCAGCCTTCGCACATTCCGCCTCCTCTGGAGACGAAAAGAGACAAGAACTGAACCAACTCAGCTACAACTTCTTAGCGTTTGCAGGCCCCATGTTCTGGATGCGCATGATGCTCTATCTGGACACCCTACGTTTCTTCGGCGCCATGTTCGTAGTCCTCCGTGTAATGATGAAGGAGAGCCTGATTTTCTTCGCCCTTCTTTTTGTTGTCTTGATCGGCTTCTTCCAAGCATTCACGGGCATGGCTCAGGTCGACAACGGCCCGCTGGGGACAAGGGGAATCGTCATTGGCATGGCAAATAGTATCATGCAGAGCCCGGAGTTTGGCATGTTTGAGGACTTTGCTTTTCCGTTTGGAATCATCCTCTATTACTTCTACACTTTCATTGTATTGATCAGTAGGTCTCTCCCTTCCCATTCCCGTTACTTTGGCTGCGGGCAAAACTAACCGTTGAAATAGTCCTCCTCAACATCCTCATCGCCCTGTACAACAGCGCCTACGAGGCCATCTCCGGCAACGCAACAGACGAATACATGGCCACCTTCGCGCAAAAAACCATGCAGTTTGTTCGCGCACCGGACGAAAACGTCTTCATCCCACGTACGTCCCCTCTCCCTCATTAGTTTCCATCGGAACAGTTGAATACTAACTTGGTCAAAACAGCATTCAACCTCATCGAAATCCTTTTCCTAATCATCCCCTTCGAATGGTGGATGCCTGCCCCTGCATACGCCAAACTCAACGACATCGTCATGGGCATAATCTACTCGCCCCTGCTGCTAGTTATTGGATTCCTAGAGGTCCGCGAGGCGCGCCGAATCCGACGCAATCGGCGGCGCGGCGAAGAGGACGACGACCATGTTGAGGAGTGGGAATTTATGGCCGAGCAGGTTGGTTTTGAAGTGGATGATGAATGGAAGGAGGTTGTCAAGCAGAGTAGCCCTGAAATTAGGGTTGATCCGTCTGCGGGAGAGATTGCAAAGTTGAAGGAAGAGATTAGGGCTCTCACTGAGATTGTTAGGGGCTTGGCCGAGAATAGTGGGGAGAGGATTGGAGAAAGGGAGAAGATGGGGGAGTCGAGTTCGAGTATTAGGGCGACGGATTGATTTCTTGGTTTTGGTGGCTGATTGATTGATCAATTGCGTTATGCTTTGTTTCGTTAGATGGATACCAAGCTCCGTGTTTGGTTATGTTATTGAATTGCTTCGTTGGACATGAAACCTTAAGGGATTATGAGTTGCATGACGGATTTCTATATACAGTGTAATATGCGTTAGTTAACTTTGTCAGGCGTGGATTGTATATGCTACAGCGAGAAATAAGTGCGTTTCATGCCTCGTCTCATGAACAGTGAGTGGAAGATCTCGATAACATGGTGAGAATGTGGTATTATGCGGATGAGTGGGTATCTGCTCGCGAGATTGAAGCAATGACAGACCACCGCCAGTAGGTCAATGCAAGTCGTGAAACCGAGGCGGTCATGGAACATTGAGTGAGGACTCCAGAAGGGTTGGGATATAGGAAGAGTGAGAATCATTTGCGGTGAAAGAAGTTGAGAAGTGGGCATTATGTACCAGATTGACATCTGGAGGAACCTGATTAAGCATCCACCGATACTATGGGACCGGGGTAGGGTAACGAAGCTGATTCTTTATGGTCTGCTTCCGGGGATTCGAGCCCTAATCCCTTTCCGTTCATTCGGTCGAATTCGAGAGTCTCGGCCAGTTCTGCGGCCATTGGGTCCAGCTCTTCCTCTTTAAGACCCGTAGCAAGCGCGACAAGCTTGCGATGGACATCAAACTTGGTGCTGACGCCAGCATCAGCCCTCTGTTGCGCCAGCTCCTTCACTGCTGCCCTTCTCGTCTTCTGCTCAGAACACAGTGTACGGGCTATTTGGAAAGTCGCAAGCAGTTTGTCCTGCTCGGTCGATGACGAATTCAGCCCTTCGGCTTGCGCTGGGATAGGAGTTGTGGCTATACGCTCTTTCAGACGGGCTTGTTGAATCTGCTCTAACAGGGACTCGTAGTTGGTTTTCATTTGCTCGTACCGGCTGAGCTGTGCGTCGCTTGACTCTTCCGCAGCCTCTTTTGCGGCTAGTGCGTCGTATTGTCTCTTTATTTTCTGCCTGTCCAGCTCTAACTGCTCGTACAAGGATTCTGGATTGGTAACGTCGTCTGGGTCTTGCTGATTAGACTTGGCGGCACCATAACTTGAAGCAAGCTTTCTGTTCGCTTCTGCCATGATCGTGCTTATTCGTGACAGTAGTTGTGTAGTGGTGGAGGATGCCTCATGCTGTAGAGTGACGGATTGTGGTTCTAAGTTGACATGGGCACCAAGCTCGCCATCAATATGTTCATTCCCCATGGTGATAGACGAGGGCGGCGGCGGAATATCTCGTTCTGAGGGATGTGCTCGTTGCATAACACTGGAGGCGGTTTCGCCTCTTTTGTTGACCAAGTCACCGGCCCTTGGACACCGAGAGAGAAGTAGATCAACTAGACGAAACACCCCGTTCCGCGCGGCGACTAGCACGGCAGTGTCCCCGAGCGAGTCCTGACATGAGAGCAGCAAGTCAACTTCCTCCGGGGAGAATGTCGTGCGCAGTTTCTCCAGTGCCACCTCACAGTAGTAGCGCGAGCTTTTCCATTTCCCCTTGCTTTTTGTGGTCTGTGCGATGTGATGGAACAGAGTAGCGCCAAACCAGTCCCTGAACGAGATTGTGTCTAGGAGCAGGTCCAAAAGCGCCGGGAATGTCCTCTTCTCGTAGTTGTTGGTGAAGAGTACGGCGCGGACTAGGGGTGTTTCATCGTGTATCGACGCTGCTCTCATGTCTGCGCCCCTCCGCAGCAAGTCTTTGACAATTTCTAGGTCACCCATTGCACATGCCCAATGCAGCGCCGTATTTCCCGAATCGTCAATTGGGCGATCCACTTGAAAGTTAGCCGGTGGTTGTGGAGGTGGAACCCGCGTCGCCTCTGGAGCATCGCCGACAGTCATGAAGTAGTCAAGGAGTTGGTCTCCGTACAGGATATGTTCCTGCTCGGCCAGTGACATGGCAGCTACTTCGTTCATCCCTCGCTTACGCTTTCTTGACGAGTAAGGGCCATGTTGAGACATTGAAATCATATCATCATCGGCAATCATAGATGACGATTCTAGCGTTGCTCGTTCGAGAGCTTCGTCTTCGTCAAAGCCAGTACTAATGTCGTATTGCTCATGATGGAAACTCGGAGGACCCATGCTTCGGTGGGGATTGACAGCAGGGAAAACATCTTCTTTGACAGCTTTTTTGTTTTTTGTTGCCCTTGGCTTTGATGCTGCTGATGTATGCTTAGGTGCGGGTGGAGGGCTGCGGTCACCCGCTATATAGTCAAATATTGGCCGGAGCCTGTCGAATATGTTGTTCCGCTCGGCTAGCTGGCGACCTTCTGGAAGTGGAATCCATGTTCCTAGGTGCAGTGTTAGGATTGGAAGACATGCTGCAACCCGGGGACCCTGTGATACCTTGGTATTTGCCATAACCACCCTGAACCTTTTCATGAACCCCTTTCTGAACCTCTCGCTCGAGGACACGAGTTCTCGCTGGCTTGTCAAACCCTGCAACCTTGAGGATATGTGTCGCATTGATCCAGTCATCAGACCGCCTTCGCATAATACTGTCCGTGCCAATCTTGAACTCATAAACAGGTACCTGGACAACATTGCCAGGTTAATTGCACAGTGCACAAAGAAGAAAATTGCCGTTCACATGGAAGCAAACCAAGGGATTGCAACGTACATTGCTGTAAGTAGCAGAGTAAACATTTGAAAAGTCCACTGCCGCCATGTCTGCGTCCTTCTCAGCCGGTTCAGACCAACAGATTTCCAGGAGTTGGCGCGGCTGCAGTCTGGAAACCGAGGGTCAAGATTTGCGCCGTCCTGGCATATATTCAAAAGAAAAAAAAAGCGTAGTTCAAAAAGACTTCGACTCCATAGATTGATAACACCAGAAAACGCGAAAACAGCCACAAGTGGCTCGGTATACCCTAGGTAGGCTGTTTGATCTCTGGCAAAACGCGATGGCTCGCAGGGCCGACTGGAGACGCGTAGCGCGTTAAGTGGAAACCAAATCCAGGCCTGAGGCCACAGTTGTAGTCACATGACTGCTCTCACATGACCTCACTCGGGAAGCAACCACCAAGAGCTGCAAACCCCGTCAAGCCGGCCGACTCCTCCCTTGACGATCCACTCCATTCGCACCGCTTGCTTCCTCAAAATGACCGTCATCGACTCGGTAAAGAGCGCCGTCGGGATGGCCGAAACCCAGGGTATGATCCTCCGCTCAATTGGCGCTCCAGCCGGAACGCCGGAGAGCTTAGTTTTGGAGCTCCGAATAGGATACTGACAGTCGCATTAGCCACCCGCGAGGAGATGTCTGCTGCCCGCCTTCCCCTCCAATACCGTGATTCCTGCGCACACCTCCTTATTCCGCTGAACCGATGCCGACAGCAAGAGTGGTACCTCCCTTGGAAGTGCGAGGTATGACTTGATTCGTCCAATAATATCCGGTCAATTGCTAATGCGGAGCCCTCTGCTGTAGGACGAGAGACACAGCTACGAAAAGTGCCAATACGAGGAGTTCAAGAAGCGCGTTGCGAAGATGGACGAACTCCGTGCTGCCAAGGACGGTGCGCGGAGCAACTGATACCAACGATACATCAAGATGTCGACAAATTGTTCGAGTTACACGAAACAGCGAGTTATGTAAATAGAGATTCAATATCGTTTATCCATGGACCTACATTGACGTTAGGCGATGACCGGACCTACTACCCTATTTGCTACTACACTAGCCGCTTGTTCACGGCTGGCCTGAGTTGGTTCTCGTTTCCTGGACTAGCTGGACGCATATGGGCCTGGAAGGTTATCGAATTATGGATCTATACTCGAGCAAGTGCGTTTATGAGTGTCAGTCTGAGAATTGCGCGCCAATTTGAAGGACGCCGGTGCTCTTCAAAGCGTCAATTACTTGAAAGTGCAATCCTGCCTACTCCACGGGGTATTATCGGGTCTTTTTTGAGCAGCGAACATGTCAAAGTTGTACCATGTGAATTTCTGGGCAGTAGGCATTCAATGGTACCTCCAGATCGTATACTGAATTGCGCGGATTGATATAGCTCGCGAAGACCACGCCTCTATACTTTTCCTTCTGGGTTTCATGATCATCAACAGTATCTCAGGTTCAACAGTAGGCACTTCAGGTTATGGCCTAAATTGCTCACGTTTTATAGAGAGTATCGTTGCGCTTGGCTTGTGATATACTTATTGACCCGCAGTCGAATTACCGCGGAACTATGACCATCGAATAGCACCCGTGCCCTTCCTCTCAAGCCCCAGGATGCCCAGGCAGCCTCTCCCAGCTAGCGATCTCCGCCATTTCAATCTCAACAAAGCCATCATACGATATTCATAGTACGGGGTATTCTACCATCCTCATTACTGATCCTCTCGCAGCAGCCGTGAAAATGTATCTGAATTTACATCCGGGCGTAGCACTTCTACTGCTTTTTGCGCTGGCAAGGATTGGCGTGGTGTATATCAGACGTTTCTACACTCGCCGTAAGTTCTCACGCCGATATGGGTGCAAACCCGTCGCCAGATCTTACAACAAAGAACCCTTTCTGGGTCTCGATAAAATTCCCGACACATTCCACCAGATTATACGGCACAAGGTCCTCGAGAGTGGCTGCGAGCTCTTCCGCACATACGGCAACACCTTCAGACTTAAGGAGCTGCATCGAAGTGCCATTCAGACCATCGAGCCTGAGAACATCAAAACCATCCTTTCGCTCAAGTTCAAGGACTACGGCATTAGTTACCGCCTCGAACCTTTCAAACCGCTGCTGGGAAAAGGTATTTTTGTCACGGATGGCGAGCACTGGGCCGCATCTCGCGCTTTGATTAGGCCTAGCTTTGCACGAGACCAGGTTGCCGACTTGACAGCGCTGGAAGATCTTGTTCATGATCTCTTTGCTTTGCTTCCGCGCGATGGGAAGACCATCGTGGACTTGCAGGAGCTCTTCTTTCACTATACGATTGACTCTGCGACTGACTTTCTGTTTGGTCAATCGGTTGGGACTTTGAAGAAGACACAGTCCGAGCTCGGCTTTGCCGAGGCGTTTGGCTATGCGCAGAAGGCTGTCATTATACGTGGCATATTAGGCCGGCTGAGTGTATTCTATCGTGACCGAAAGGCTGATGAATCATACCGCGTTTGCCGGGAGTTCGTCCAGCAGTTCGTTGATGAGGCGTTCCACGCAGCCGAAGCCAAGAAGGACAACCGATGCACGACAGCGGCAGCAGAAAAAGAAGAGCCATGCGACGGGACGAAGCGTCAGAAACGTATCTTGTCTCACGAGCTAGCTTGGCGGACCTCCGACAAGGGCCGTGTCTTAGACGAACTGATGAACATGCTCCTAGCTGGCCGCGACACAACCGCCAGCCTCCTAGGCAATATGTTCTTCATGCTATCCAAGAACCCAGCAATGTGGGAGAAGCTACGGAACGAAGTATCTTCCCTGCAGGACCGAGCACCAACCTACAACGAGCTCAGCAGCCTCAAGTACGTCCAGAGCTGTGTAAATGAGTGTATGTCTTCTCACTTCCCCCCTATAACATTCCTTCCTCAACCCCGCCACTGATCGTCTCCCTCAGCCCTTCGTCTCCACCCCGTCGCCCCCCGCAATCATCGCGAAGCCTTAGTCGACACGGTCCTCCCCCTCGGCGGCGGCAAAGACGGCCTCTCACCGGTTTTTGTGCCGAAGGGTACCCTCGTCTGCTACAGTGTCTACGCCATGCACCGCCGCCCTGACATCTACGGCCCGGACGCAGAGGATTTCCGCCCCGAGCGGTGGATGGACGGCAAACTGCTGCCGCGCTGGGGATACTTGCCGTTTAACGGCGGCCCGCGGATCTGCATAGGGCAGCGGTATGCGCTGACAGAGGTGAGCTACGTGCTTGTCCGGATGGTGCAGGAGTTTCGCGTCTTGCAGAGTATGGATTCTGGGCCCTGGGAGGAGGCGCTGTCTTTGACGCTGTGCTCTAGGAATGGGGCCAGGGTCTGCCTGACGCCTGCTTGAGGGGAGTCGAGCTTTGGTGGGTCGACTAGACTATGTGTTGGCGAGCGAATAGCTTCATCAGAATGGAATAAATAAATTACGACCTTACCAGCGAGGTGGTCTCTGTTGTTCGGTGCATTGGACAGACGCTCTGAGATGCGTGCACACAATTTTGCGCTTACTACAACTTGGAGTGGACATATTCGTTGTATATGATGGAGATGCAAATCCTGGTATCAAAGGGTAGTATGTGAGTGGATCTATCGCAAATTTATCAACGAGGATACTGTAGATACATTGGGTGACATTACGCAAACCCATGGCGCTCCACAACAGAACATCGATATCTAAAACCAAAACAAATGCATCAAACGCCGTCCCAAATACTCATTCAGTCATTCAATAGATTTGGCAAAGATCAAGGCGATTTAATCCTTCCCTAGGAACCCATCTGTCGAATGAGAGTGAACCATATCATCAATTATCCCGCTCGACTGTACACTCTGCACATCAGTAGCTGACGAAGGCCGATCAACCTCGACAGGATCGGCCTCAAGTGACTCTGCATAACGAGCAGTTCTGGCCTCGGCCTTATCTATGGCATCCCACTCGTCCTCACTCCTCAGCCCTGAGGGTTCAACAATGTATAATGGTTGAGCGTCAGGATCTTCATATGGCGGCTGGGCTTCGACTTTCTGTTTCTTACTCTCTGGCTGGCCTTCCGATTTGGGCTCTGCGGTTGGCGCATCAGGTAGTGAGGCTGCAATTGCACTGGGTGATCGAGACGCGTCGGCAGCATCCCCACTGTCTTCCTTTGCTTCCTGAGACTGTTCGGTGGAAGGGAAGAAAAGCCTAGGACCTGTCAGTAACAAAAGAGCATCGATAAAGCGTAAAGCCACTCACGGAATGAACT
>RHLP01001059.1:0-13471 GCA_003719405.1 Aspergillus incahuasiensis | reverse complement strand
CGTTGCAGGTGCTGCTTAGGGCTGTGAGGAGGGGAGGTGGTGGTGTGAGTTCGGTTGCGAGTGGGACTGGGGATCCGGCGGTGGGAACCATCGGCGCCGAGTCGCAGGTTCATGGGCAGGCTGGGTTGGTAGGGGACAATGGGTCGGGATCGAAGAGGGTAGGGGGAGATATGGTGGCAGCAGCGAACTCGTGCAAGAGACGGAGGGTAGAGGGGCTGCCTACGGCTGGTATACAAATGCCGGACTTCATGAGAGATCAGGTGAGTGAAGAGTACGGGTTTGCAGCAGAGAGCACCTTGGATCCTTCAGGCGAGATAATCGCGCAAGACAACAACTGGGACGAGTCGCTGGGATTCGACATGAACATGGCCGATCTACTGCAGGAAGGGAATTTTGACAGCCTGATGGATCTCTTTGGGCAGCAGTATCCGACTTTCTAGAGCTTTACTACGTATATAGCCGGATACATAAAGGCATGTCTACAGTTACTAGAAGCAATGAGGAAGTCATAAGTCTATATTACACTCGCGTGATCGATATAAACGAGCAGGTAAGAAGTTAAAGACATTCACAACTTCCTCCCTCTCGCCACGAACAGAAAAAAGTCATGGAAAACCGAGCAACTTTTCTCCCGTCCTTCTTAAGAACGTCGGGGAACCAGGGATATCAGGACCAGGAGGGTTTAAAAAAAAATGGAAGATCAAAGAAATAGGAGTGTTAAGTCGAGATCAAGGAGGATATGGGGTTGCGGATAGAAAGAGATGAATCGTTAATTCAATGGGTCATGTCATCAAAAATAGGAACGTGGGACAAAATTCCGACATGGTGGAAGATAGGCGCATTTAAGCCTTGTTTTCCTCGGCGGGAGCCTCCTCAGCGGCCTCTTGGGGCTTCTCGGCGGCGGGCTCGTCGGACTTGTTCTTCATGTACTCGTCATAAACGCTAAGGGCCTCGTCGACCTTGGCGCGTAGAGCTTCCTCATCCTCGAGACTATATTCGGGTTAGCAATCGATCAGGTAAAGTAGGAAAGAAGCAAGACTTACAGGCCAAGCAGTTCGGTGTTCTCCATCTCCAGAAGCATACCAGTGATCTTACCAGCAAGCTCAGGCTGAGCGGCCTGGATCTTGGGGTAAAGAGCCTCACCGAGCATCTGCTTCTGCTGCTGGGGAGGGGCGGAGGCGAGAGCCTGGTTGGTGAGACCACCAGCGGGGGCTTCAGGGCCGGGCTGACCGGGAGCCTGACCGCGACCGCCCTGACCGGGTCGCATCTGTCCACCAAGAGGGGCGCCACCACGGCCACCACCGTAGCCACCGCGCATAGGACCGCCCATGCCAGGAACTTGGCCACGGCCACGGCCACCAAACTGACCCTGAACCATGGGGTAACCCATGCCATTAGGGAGACCAGGACCCTGCATGCCGCCCATGGGGAGACCCTGGAAGTTGGGGGGAATCTGCTGGTTGGGGCCAACGCCACGTCCGCCCTGCTGGCCAGGGAAAGGACCGGGGTACTGGCCGGGACGACCACCGGGCATACCCATCATCATACCGGGCTGGGGAGGGAACATGCCACCACGCTGGGCAGCGGGGATGAAGCCCTGCTGGCCGGGACCGTAGAAAACGGCGGGAGCCATGTAGGCCTGGCCCATACCGGCAGCGGCAGCAGCCTGCTGCTGGCGGATGTTGTTGCGAGCCTGGATGCTGGCCTCGAGCTGGCTGCGGCGGACGTCCTTGCGCTGGGCAAGAGCGACGTAGAGAGGCTTGCCGTTGACCATGCGCTGGTTCATCTCAGTCACAGCCTTGGAGGCCTCGTCGGGGCTGCTGAAGCAAACGAAACCGAAGCCCTTGCTCTTTCCGAGGAGCTTCTTCTCGGGCTTCTGCTCATCCTCTTTTTCCTCAGCGGCGGGCTCCTCCTTCTCAGCCTCAGGAGCCTTCTCGTTCTCCTTGTTGGCGGTCTCCTTGGCCTCACCCTCGACAGGAGAGGAAGGCTCAGCGGGGTTGCTGTCGCGCATGACCTTGGCGGAGGTGATGGTGCCGTAAGGGCCGAAGAGCTCGCGGAGCTTCTCATCGTCAACGTCATCAGTGAGGTTCTTCACGTAAAGGTTGACACCCTGGTACTTGGAGGCCTTCTCCATGCGAGCAGCCTCGTACTGCTTGCGGAGCTCCTCCTCACGCTCGTGCTTCTTCTGGGCACGGCCGACGTAGAGCTTCTGGGTGCGGACGTCCTTGTCGTTCATCTCCTCGACGGCGGCCTGCGCGCTCTCGTGGGTGGCGAAGTTGACGAAACCGAAACCACGGCTCTTGCCCTCGTTGTCACGGCTCAGAGTAGCGGAAGTAATGTCACCGAACTTCTCGAACAGCTTGCGGAACTCATCGTCCTCAACGTCGGGATCGATGTTCTTGATGTAGATGTTGGTGAAGTTGGCCTTCATCTCCTCGAACTTGCTCTGGCGGTCCTTCTTGGAGATGTGGTGGCCGACGAAGACCTTCTTGTCGTTCAGAAGCATGCCGTTAACGTGCTTGATGGCGTTGTTAGCAGCCTCGGCGGTCTCGTAGTGGACGAAACCGTAGCCCTTTGAGACAGCGAACTCATCTTGAGCGACCTTGCAGCTGAGAATGTTACCGAAGGCGGCAAAGGTGTCGTGCAGAGCCTTGTTGTCGATAGCGTTGTCCAGGTTCTTGATGAAGACGTTGCCCTGGCCAGTCTTACGCAGAGCGGGGTCACGCTGGGACCACATGATACGGCAGGGCTTGCCCTTGATCAAGGTGTAGTTGAGCTCGTCAAGAGCACGCTCACCGTGAGCGGTATCGTTGTAGTTGACGTAGGCGTAGCCGAGAGAGCGGCGGGTGACGGCATCACGGCAGACACGGATGGAAGCGACCTGACCGATAGAGGAGAAGAGCTCGTAGAGCATAGCCTCCGTGACGGAGGGGTCGAGCTCACCGACATAGAGGGAGGCCGAGTGGGGCTGAGAAGCGGCAGCGGTGGTCTCGACAGAGGTGACCTCGGCGGCGGGGGCGGCGTTCTCGGGAGTGCCGTTGGTGTTCTCGACAGGAGCAGGGGTGGTGGAAGCTTCGGCAGACATTTTGAAGGGTTACTGTGACGGAAAAAGAATGTTAGCATATATTGAAACGCTTCCACTGATCCAGATAAAACGGAGCTCAAAGATGCAGTCACCGTCCCCCAGTCCAAACAACAATCCATGCTATGATGTCAAGAATCATGATGAATAGACGAAAGGACAAGTGGATAGGGACTTCACTCCAAGAGAACACATACAAAGCGCATGATACCTGCGCAGAGCATATTTTCTCCGGAATCTCACACTGTGTGAATGAGTGGAGGGGGAAGCAAAGGCGGTCGCAGAGGCAAGGTAGCCAAGCAATTCAACACAACCAGAACAGCAGGACGGCAAGACGTACGGAGGAACTCGAGAGACGAGATGGGAGAATAGAGAAGGGTCGAATTGGAGAATTGGCGATGCGAAGAGGCGCGATCACGAGGAATGAGGCAGAAGCGGCAGAGACGGGATTTCTACCACACAGAAGACGCACACACAAGCGGTCGAGAGATAGAGATTCTGATAAGAGAATCCGAGAGGAGGCTTGGATATGTAACTTTTTTTTTCGTTTTCCGGGTTTTTTTTGAAGTTTTTTTTCCGATAGGAGTCGAAAAAAAGGGAGGATGGCCGAGAAGAATGAAAGGGAAGAGAGTCTTTGAGGAGGGGAGGAGGAGGAGGGAAGATCAAAGAGAGGAAGCCGACAAAAAAAACTCAAGAGTGAAGGCGGTCCGCCCGATTGGGGAGACTTTTTTCATTTTTTCTGCTTTTCGCTGCTGTTCTCTGCGCCGCCAATGGCGCTAGACCGCTCTCGGCTAATCTGTCGCCGCTTTAAGGGCTTCTAAGGCGTGCCTTCCTTATCGGCCCGCATCCTGTACCGGTTGTACCCAGTACGGGTAGTACGGAGTAGGAGCTTCCAGTTGCCTAGGGTACGCACCGGCTCATCTAGATCATCATGGTAACGTATCGATTGCGTTGGTAGTCTATAGTACTAGCTGAGATCAAACCCTGCGCCAGAGTTGACCGCGTACAGCAGCTTCTCCCGCAAGGTACTCGCACTCTTATACCGCGGCAGCTTCAGTAGATTCACACACGTACTCGTACTGGGAAGCCGCTCCTCGTCCTCGCTGGAGTCGCGGATGCTAAACCGCGGGTTGAGATGGCTGAAGCCTAACAAAGGAGCACGTGGGGTCGAGGTCACAAAGCGAAGCACGTTCCGCCGCTCCTCGTTGTCCATGTGCTCCAGCACTTCCCAAAATAGCTTGATTGTCGGGTGCTCTTCTTTGTCGTCGCCGATCACATAAACCCCGCCATACAATGTGTTCTGCCGGAGATCCTGGACGTTGATGTCGCCCGACTCGCCACTGACGAGCGTCTGTAGCTCGGACTGGTTAAACATTGACAGCCACGAGGGTTGGATGATCTGGCCTAAGCCTTGCAGGAAGGCGTTTGTTTGCAGGGCCGGCTGTACCTGAAGACGGTAGCGAGCAATATATGAAATGTACACCAGACGGTTCTGGTTTGTGACAGCTGTGTCGGAGCCATTGCTCTTCAGGTCTCGAGTAATAGTGCGCTTCCCTCCGTCTAGCAAGGGTATCGTGTCTGTGACGGTGAAGTTGAGCGAAAAGTCTTCGACGTCTTCGGGATAGTTTTTCAATTGTAGCTAAGTAGCAGTTAGTATATACTATTGCAGAAAAACAAGCCACTTACTAATCCTTGGTAGAGCCCTTTATCCAGATCCTGCAAGTCGTTCAGGTTGGCTCGGTAGGCCGTCTCCCGTTGAGCAGAACTCATCCCGCCCGTCAACGCCCACTTCAGCAAGAAGAAAGGAGCGAAGCTGACATCGACCAGGATCCCTTCGTACAGACATTTTCCAATAACACGGCCCAAGAATTCATACCGCCGGAGCAGACTACGGACGTTGTCATTCCACTCGACTGAGCTTTCTTTTATGCCCAGCTGCCGCAGATTCTCCTTTCGTTGCTCGACTGCAACCGGACTGGGATAAAGCAAATGCTGATCGTTTTCCTCGAAGTAGCGTTCTCCAACTGTAGATTTGAACGCTTCGTTCGTTACGCTGGTGAGAAATTCCTTGGTGACACCGCCGCCGTCAATGCCTGCTTCCGGAGCGTTAAACTTATCGATGAAAGTGATTTGTATCGGTTCCTTGAGGGCCTCTCCCAGCTCATAAAACTGGTCAAACGCATCGTCGAACAGGCTTTCGCGGCGAATATTGGCGTGGTGGCGGCTGAGAATGTCTTGCATCGTAGCACGCATATCAGTCAAACGGCCCATTGAAGCCTGCGCTACCGACATTCGCCAGGAATCGGGATCAATGAACCCATGTCTTCGGCGTAGCTGGTCACGATATATAAACTGGCGGAATATCTGTACTCGTGTGGCGAATGGGATGAAAAACGGCATGTTCTTCAGGATTTCGAGTCGGGGAGCCACAGCCTCCAACTGTTTTCGGCGAGCAGCTTGCTGCTGGCGGCGTCTGAGAGCTTCGATTCGACGCGCTTGCTGGGCACGGCCTGTTCCGACAAGCGCCGGAGAAGGCTCGTCGAAATCGTCAGTCATAAGTTCATCCTGATCGTCCTCGTCTTCATCCTCAAGCTGGTGCCTGCTTTCTTCTTCTGCCACCACCCCCGGAATAAACCCTTCCATGTCGAAGTGGCTGGTCATCAGCCAGTGGCCGTCAGGAAGGAACCTGCGTCGGGAATCACGCTCATGGATCATTCTCAAGAGACCCGTGACAAGACCTTTGAAATAATCTAGTGGGATACCCGTGACTCCAGGTAGGCCTTTCTCCTTGTTCTTGTGTTCTATATCCCTGACACTTGCTATTGTATCCAGCGGTGACGATGTTGAGCTGAAGTAATTGCTGATACCTCCGCTGTCTTGAACCACTTCATTCTCTGACAAATCTGCCGAGTTCCAGTACAGGGTGAAGGCGAGGTTTTTGAGGAATACTGTCATATCTTTGATATCATTCAGAGGGAGCGCGCTTTCACGAGTCCAAGACACTCGTCCGTTTGATGAGGCGGTAAAAGAAGACCCGCTCGAGAAGAACTCATCGTCATCCATGACTTTAAGGACGAAGGTATACAACTCGAGGAAGAGAAGAATGATGGTCCATTCTTGATCTCTGTCGTCTTGGCCGGTGTTTGATCCGACTGGCTTCAACAAGGGTAGCACCCCGACTGAGTCGCGACTGATGGCGGCAAATACCTTGCTGGAGCGCGACGCCTGCCAGAAGTATTTGATAGCAGGAATCTTCGATACCTGGCCAGCTGCCAGATCTCCTGAGCTAGCCGAGCCCAGATATAGCCACATACGAATATCGTCGCCCCGGCGAGGGAAGACCCGTAGAAGCGTCAAAGCATAATGAGCTAGATTTTTGGCTTCCGCGGAGGCCCCGGAGCCAGAAATAGCAAGCTCACTTTGTGAAAGATGACTGGGTTGTAATTGTGAGAGCAAGCCAGTTATACTCGTTTGATTGACCAGACTTAAGAGCTGGTCCTTAATAAACGGATGCAAATGTGCTTCTTTGTTGTCATCGTCACCAGACTCCTCAGCTTCCAGTCGCCGTGAGATTTGCAGCACCGTCGAGTTTAGCAGCCCCGAAACGACCTCTACAAATCCTAGCTCTAGCGTATGGTGTGTGGCCTCGCTCCCCAGGGCGTATCTGTGGAAGAAGATGAAATAAGCAAGTAGCCAAAGTAGGGAATCCACGCCGTCCGGGCCTTGGCCGTGACTGACGTGCAGAGGCGTCAGCGCGGACGTCAGCAGCTTGTAGTTGATGTTGTTCGCCAAGACATCAAGCGATCCGAGAGTTTCCAACAATTCGGGAACGGTAAGATAGCTCCTAGCAAACCACTCATAAGCAGTAAGAGTCTCAGAGGTGATGGGTAATAACAAGGTGAGAACACTCTGAGCAAGGTCCGTTTTGGATAGAGGCGACCTGGCGGATATAGAATTATAGTTCTTGGTGAGTGTGGCCATAGTAGAGTAATATTCTCGAGCAAGTCGGGCCATCTGTTTCGGAATAAGGTGTGTGAGGTATTTCAGTAGTTTCAGGAGCTGACTGACTGCAAAAGCAGGCACGCTTGGTGAGCTCGCCGACTGCACGACACGCAGGGTGACCTCGGCCATACGCTTCAAGAGCATTGTCCATTCGCCTTCTGTCGCCAGAGACGGCACCTCGTGCAGTGTCCTCTGGAACGCATCCGAAAAGTACACCAAGCGAACGACGTCCCCGTTATTCCAAGGCTCCATGAACTGGACCAGGAGGCGTAGCTGAGACAGGCAGGCAGTGGCAGACTCAAACGGAGTCGCGGCTTGCAACGCGGGAGTCTGATGTTTTGCCAAATCATCGAACAGAGGCAGCGATACTGCCCTTGCATACTCGATGGCGTCCCATTCCGCCCGCCACTTCCCTCGTGTTATCTTCCTGCTCCGATAGCCCCTCCATGTTCGCTGCACGACCCGGCTGGCCCCTAATCGATCTCGCTCGTGTTGCCGGAGTTGTCGCTCCTGCTGCGCGATCGCAAGAGTATTCTGGGTACCGGAACCGTGGGGATTTTGTCTTCCGGATGGGTATGCGGCGAAGGGGTTGTTGGTGCGGCCTGAGAGGTTCACTTGCCGTGGTCGGCGGGAGGAGCCCGTGAAGGACGTGAACATGATTTTGTCGATTCGGTCGGAATCAAAAATCCGCAGGTACTCGATCTATTAGTGGTAAGTAAACTGTCTCAGAATGCAAGCGGGCACCACGGACCCCATGCCGCAGGAAAGGAGTGATGAGTTGTCGGGCGGCGATGTTGAGAAGGAGGTGGAAGGCCGGGGTTTGGTTTGTGATGACATGCAGGCTACGCCCACGCACTGGAGCTAGTACGGCCACATCCTTTTGCTTTTCTCAACACCAAGCCTGATCCGTCTCAAGCGATCACCCCATTCTCTTCCATTCTCTTCAAAATTGACAGCTGATAGCGCTTAATGATTGCTTGTAACTCTACAAGTGCGCCAACACGTCTGTTAGATCAGCTCGGTAAGCTACGAACGGTCCCTAGGCCGATATATATAACCACCCCGTCTATCATTCCACAACTCTTCAAAGGGGTCGTCGAAAGATTAGCAGACCATTTTATTAATTTGAGTCGAAGAAGTAGTAACAAGCTAACTAGCAAATTATAAAGTCACACCTCGCTCCAAATTACAATCCGTCTCAACATCCTGTCGAAATCGGGACATGGTCGGTCATCCTGCTCCTCGTTGATCAACTTCCAAAAATATCGAGAACGCCATTGGATTGCTTGCCCAATCTTTCAATGTGTGCTTTCCACGTCCCTACTCCCATTTTCAGCAAGCTAATCAGTTCGCCCTTCTCAAAAGTTGTTCTCACATTGTCTCCCGGAGCGCTGGGCTGGGGTACATAGGAGGTGCATATGAACCTGGCTCGCGCGACAAAGGCTTCGGATTGGTGGACTCGATAGATGTACCAGGCTCTTGGATGCCAGACAAACCCTCTGGTTCATCTTCATGTGCCCTGGAGACTTGATCTGGGACGATTTCCCATAGCAAGTCCTGACGCCGGTCCTCCAATTGCTCCAGTCTAGCTTCCAGATCTTTCACTTCTTCTGCCATCCCAGTCATCCAGGATCTCATCCCGTCCTCCAGAATGGCCATCTCAGTGGCCGCATCTTTCTTACCGGTGAAAATGTCCAAATCCTCACATTTCATATCAGCAAGACCCTGAGTGAGCTCCTCAATCTTTGGCAGAAGTTGTTCACATGCGTTTGAGAAATCGACCATGATACTTGCGTGATGCCGCTCCTCGACGATTGTGTCGTCGGAAGTTTCTTGAAGGCCCGAGACCGGGGTGTCGGGCTGTTCATTTGTGTCATCGGACTTGCAATTGTTCCCCTCGTCCTCTCCTTGCACCCTGGCCAGGAAATTGTGTCGCGGCACAGTATCCTGTGGCGACAGGTTATTCTCACCCCAGGTGGCTCCTGAATAATCTTGACTTTCGTCATTGGCGCCATGATAAGCTTGCTTATATGATGATAGCACGCCTTGGAGCGCCGCAACCTGGGACTGGAATTTATGATGCGAAAGCCATATCATGTAGAAAAGCTCCTCGGGATTTTGCATATAGTGCGTTTTGAACATGCTGAAGGAGAAGGCTCTCGGATAGCCCGCGGTCGGTAAGACGATATGTTCTTCCATTTTCGATAGGCTAGGGTATGGATGTGAGCTAAGTCGGTTGATCTGGAATGGGTTTGGCGTTCTCAAGATTGGATTGTAAAATGGTTGAGTGACACAAGAAGGAAACAATCTCCATCTCGAAAGAGATTGATATACCACCTCAATGGCTGCTGTGACTCAGAGGGGAGAAGTGTTCGACTGGTGAGCAACGACCTTCCGGTGAGTATGATACTGCCTTGGGACTCTTCTCCGACAAATCATCACACAATCTGTACCATGTGTTCCGGAGACTTACTGGCCAACCGTTTGTGAACAGACACGCGAAAAAAGAAAAACGTCAGAACAATCGTATACAGTATTTCCGACAACTTTTACCTCATTCAAAAAACCACAGCATCAGAATGATTCAGACAAGAGTGCTTTACCATGCTTCCTAGTATCATCCTTCATATCGACTATCCATTCTCTCGGCCAGACCGTGAAGAGAGCAAGCAAGGAGACGTACATAGTCAAGCAGTCGCTTAGCTTGGTAACAGATTCTTCAGAGCTCATAGATAACCCTAGAAAACGTCAGGCCACGAGCTGGAAAAACTTGGAAACTAGTCAATCTGCAAATTAAACGCACGTCCAAACCTCTGCGGTCTGACTTTGCCTGGCCTCCAGTACCATGCGTAGCCCCAAACCGTCAAGGGTCGAGATAGACTGAGCCACCCATAGATGTTCCTCTGATAGGTGTCGCTACTGGTAGGGAACACAAACCCCTCCGAAGTCGGAAGTGAAGCCTAAGCAAGAGCGATACTGACAGGTTCGAGGGCTGATGAACTCATCGCACCTACCTAGCATTGGCTTTACTGATGCAGGACGTGCCTGATGGAATGGGAATGGAGATGCAAAGAAGGAAGGGACGGGGTTAAGGCGCGGAATATTCACTCGGAGTTTCTTAATCTGGACCGGCGACTTTGTACCTTGTGTTCCCTCAACCTCCTTATAAACTCCTCACCTCGTACCCCTCAAGCCTCAGTTCAACTGCGAAGGTTACTTCACCAAGCTATCTTCAGCAGCATGGCTCATCAATCGACCGCCGACATGGCCGAATCGACTCAACCCTCGACTCCACCTCCGGAGGTGAAAAGAGAGGAGATCTTCCTGCCAAAGGAGGAGGAGAACCGCTCCGAGTTCCCAGAGGGAGGCTTCAGAGCCTGGAGTGTGGCCCTCGGAAATGCAGGCGTCATGTTCTGCACTCTTGGCTACATTAACTCGTGGGGGTACGTCTCGACTGCCCGCAGCAGGACAAGCTAACGTCTGCAGTGTCTATCAGGCTTACTACGAAGCGAACCAGCTCAGCGACGAGACTCCATCGGCAATCTCCTGGATTGGCTCCCTCCAGTCGTTCTCCATCTTCAGCGCTGCTCTCGTTGGTGGCCCTCTGTTCGACAGATACGGCGGCAAGATCATCTACGCCCCGGCCCTTGCATTCGTGTTTACCATCTTCATGACAAGTCTTTGCAAGGAATACTATCAATTCATACTGGCCCAGGGAATTCTCGGCGGAATAACACAGGGTCTGACCATGGCACCCGCAATGGCCGCGACGCCTCAGTATTTCTTCAAGAAGCGCGGTGTCGCCATGGGCTTGGGAGTCGCAGGCGCGTCGATCGGCGGTGTCATACATCCTATTGTGCTGAATCAACTGCTCACGCAGACAGACCTCGGGTTTGGATGGTCGGTTCGAATCGAAGCTTTCCTCACCCTTATTGTTCTCCTCATTTCGTGCCCTGCCGTCCGCGCCCGTGTGCCACCACGCAAGAGTGACTTTTTCCTATTGAGAGCATTCAAAGAGGCAGGTTACACCTCGCTCATTATCGGATCTTTCTTCACTTTCATGGGAATGTTCACTCCCCTCTTCTACCTTCCGTCATACGGTATCTCACAAGGAATGACACCAACGATGGCTTTCTATCTCAGCGCCATCCTCAACGCCGCCTCCTTTCCAGGCCGAATAGTCCCCGCTATTCTTTCGGACAGATTCGGCAAGCTCAACGCCTTTGCTGCTGCAGGTATAACGACAGGTGTTCTCACTCTATGCTGGCAGATCGTGAAGGGGAACGCTGGGGTCATCGTCTTTACCGCACTCTTCGGGTTCTTCTCCGGGGCTATAATATCGGGCGGTACCGTGGCCCTTGCAACTTGCGCCAAGGAACCAAAAGATATTGGAACATACATGGGCATGGGGATGGCATGTACCTCACTTGGAAGTCTGATTGGACCGCCTGTTAGTGGTGCTCTGGAGGACACGGACATGGGGTATAAAGCAGTGGCAATCTTCGCCGGTCTGGCAAGCCTCTTGGGTGGTCTTCTTGTCCTGCTCGTGGTCAAGCCACTTAGTGGTTATAAGGTCTTGTCGCTTGGGTGATACGATCTCCTTCCCGTAGCCTGAAACCGGTTTCTGGTGACGGGTCTTCTGCTTTTCGCAAACGTCGCATGGCTAATCTGCGTTTATATAGTCCTTAATTACTGCATGACTAGGAGGGCGTCGTTGCTCATGGACATTTCCTTCTTCGTCTTTGTTTGGTATTTTTTCTCAATATTCTGCAAACGAATATGAAAGAACAGAAGCCTGGTTCTTCTCTATAACTTTTTCTGGGGTTTTTGCTTCTGTCTAGTATTTCTACCACGCAGCGCTGGAGGAGACAGAACTAGAAGGCTTACTCAAATCATAATCCCACGACGATGAACGACAACAACCCTCAAAACTTCAAACCGCAAACCAACAAACCATGTCCGCACCCGCCCAACGTCCTCTTTACGGATCCGCGACGTTCTCCACCAGCTCTTCCCTCGCCAACCTCCATTCTCCGGAGTTTCTTACTTTCGCATGCTCCGAATAAACCCAAGTACCACGCTTTGATCGACGCATACGTCCCTGTCTCGCGAGGAAACTCAGTCTTGCCGACTAACCGCACCTTTCCCAAGTTCATGCTTCTACCGCCAGAGCTCCGAGCCATGATTTGGGAACTAGCTATCCCTATTCGAAGCTTCGATATAATGGCCGACTGCGTCGACGGATATATCGGTACTGCAAATCCTCCGCTCCCTGTTCCACCCATCGCTAGTGTCTGCAAAGAGGTTCGAAACATTATCCTGCATAAGGGGAAACGGTGTATGGTCTACCAAGGCTTTAAGGGTCCAAGTCTAGGTCTGTACGCAAAATCCGAGGCAGAAATCGCCGACGCATCATTCAAAGCTATAATTTCCGACTTGAAGCGCCAAACCAAGAACCTAGAGTCTAGCTCCCCCCTGGGTTTCATCATGCCAAGTGATATTCCACTGTACTACCACGGGGGCCGATCGCGCGACGGGATACTAGGTAGACCGATCCATCCAGCTTGCGACGTGCTCCCCAACAACGCAGCGGTCATGACGAGGCGAGACCTGCCCGCACACTTGAAATGCAATCATGTTGCCGTATATTGGCCACTCCTCGCGCGTGCGTCTCAAACTGAATACAAGATGAAAACCGTCAACACACCAAACTGGAGCTTCCTCCGCGATTTTCAGGATCTAAAGACCCTGACCGTGGTCACACGAACCTCGTACATCAGCATGCGTCTCAGTGTCGACCGAAGCAGAGTCGAACGTGGCTCTCTAGATGACGGCCACATATGGAGCGGTGGACGCTCCAACGGCCCTGTCGATTTTCTTGTGGACCTCTTCGATGACCAGGCCCTTGCCGAACTAAGCTCTCTCCACAAATATATAGTGCCAACTATTATGTGCCGCGCTATGGCCCAGGCTGTAGAGCCCCTGGGGGAAATGTTTTATAGAAAGCACTGCCTGAACTGCGAGCGGGAAATGTGGAATCTGTACGCGAAGCCTATGGTGCAGGGGTACTGGCTGCGTCTGTGGATGCATGAGCTGGAGGATGAGGAGGAGAGAATGTTGGTCTTTCCGCCGGGGGCAGCGGGGTTGGCTAGCTCTGCGAGTGATACGAATGGACATGGAACGACGCCATCGGCTCGTAATCGGTTTCCGTATAACCCGAATCACCCCAGGGTCAAGAAGAAGCTGGCGGCTGCGCCGGAGTTTCGTCCCGCGGTGGTTTTTACCCCGGTTTTTGTACCTAGTAGGCATCGAGGAAGGGTGGAGGACGATCAGAGGGACGATAAATATGTGTAGGTCGGGGGGTAGGGGGGGTGGATCTGTGTTAAG
>RHLP01001057.1:0-11797 GCA_003719405.1 Aspergillus incahuasiensis | reverse complement strand
CATCAGCTGTTTGTCCACCGGTCCATATTCCATCGCCACCTCGAAGGCCAAAAAATTTTATCTTTACTCCAGAATTTACTCATTAGCAAAAGATGTCACAGTCGAGTAGATAAATATTCAGGAAGGACGGCGTCAAGAAGAATTGGCGGCCGCGCCATCTGCCCTCCACATGTCGTGCCGCGCAATCTCACGGTCAAGAAGAAGCGGCGAGAAGCGTTGAACTGGGACTATCTGGTGACCCCCATCCAAGATCAAGTCAAGTACCTGCATGAATGGCAGAAAGCTGCCGATCGATGCAATGTTTGCTGAGAGTCTAGCTCGACTCCTACCTGAACTCGCGTCCCTGCCTTTGACCCAAAGCCCTGATCGTGCGAGAGCATCCGGTATCTGAGGAAACAGAAAAGTACGTATATGGCAGCGAGCGCGATAGGCGAGAATTCTGGTCAAGAGTAGCCGGCTTGTTGCTGAGGTTAATGCCCTGCGTGCGTTATTTGGGGGTACAGGGACACCTGCACCACTTCCTGCGACCAAGCGGTGACAGAGGCCAATTGTAGTTGATGAGCGTGGAAAATGACAAATATGAGTAGTTCCATGGTGGATTCGGGGATAACTGGGCATGTACCAAGAAGGCGCTAGAGCCACTGCTACCGAGCCTCAACACTTTGGCGGGTGATAGCGGAGAGGTCCTTGAGTCAGGGCTGGGCGAAGGTTTATCGCTGAGCAT
The DNA here is from genome assembly GCA_003719405.1 of Aspergillus incahuasiensis. Lineage (NCBI taxonomy): Eukaryota > Fungi > Ascomycota > Eurotiomycetes > Eurotiales > Aspergillaceae > Aspergillus > Aspergillus incahuasiensis. The sequence continues at coordinate 11,073 of RHLP01001057.1, read as the reverse complement.
GAATGAGAATGTGCCTCAACCCACGCATCTAGAGCACCAATGGCCTCACGATACATAGCAAGACATTTTCATCCCTCACTATCCCCCTACACCAGCAATGGACCAGGAAGATCAGGCTTTGCAGGAGAGCAACTCATACCCAAGGGGCCTGGCGGGCCGTTCAACTGCAGTCCATCCCGGTACAGCCGTTTGTCCAGCGGTTGGATCGGATTGTTCTACTACAGCAAGCGCATGAGACAGCTTGCCTGGACAAAGGGGATTGAACTTCCTTGAGATAAACTATCAGGTTGAATTCCAATGAACACGTATGCCACTGGACGATATGAAAAACAAAGAACGAGGGCTGACGAGCCAAGAAGGGTTACCTATGTGCTGATCATATTTCTAGAGTTCATCGCCTACAGAATGCAAATATGAGCTGAACAAACATCAAACACCGTACATAAGCAGCTATACCATCCTCAAAACCTCCTCGATAGCAACCTTCAAAGTTGCTCTGCATCTCACAAGTCTTAAACATCGTCGCTGGCCATTGCACCCTCTATTCGTCACCGGACCGTCCCTAATAGCCTTATCCAACAACGCCCCATTGTCCGCCAGGAATAAATGTCGGTGATGGCTATCTGCCCGTCTCAGCCAGTCCCAACAAGCGGATCAGTGTGCGCTAGATGGGCGAGACTCTCTGGGACATCGCCATCATGCTCACTGCCATACGTGTATGCAGGCGGCGGGTTTGCGTCGACGCGGAGCAGTGCTAATATCTAGGTATGGAGATGGTAGCAACGAGGTGCACTATGCTCCTGCAGGACGTCGAGCCACGTCTCCGACTTGCGGATATCGCTCATTGTGATAATTGTTTGTTCAAAGAGATGATTGCATTGCCTGTGGATTTGCGGAAATGGCTTTCTACCAACTGCCATCGAGGAAGTTAGACACCAACACTTCCCACAGCACAACATCCTGAGATCCAAGGGATGACCAAAGGTGCTACTGTACAGTCCCATCCCGCAACATGCATTACCCATATAGAAGCAACCCCTTTGTCGCCTTGTACTGCAGAGACATGCTTTGTGCATACTCCCAATTACCATTGTGCTTACCTTTGTCCTCGAGTACTGCATTGTACCTTTATCGAGTCTTCATTGATACGTCTTTGTTTGCAACGCATGAACCATGGCTTGGTGCCTTATAAAAGCGACTTGACTACCCCCTTCTCTGGGTATTCTGTTATCATCATCACACATACTCACAGCATCCTCACTCTAAATCAACACCAAGGCCAAAGTCAAGAAGTCAACCCATCAAACCCAAACCACCAAACCCAACCCACAACACCCAATACCAACCCCAACCGTGTCCACCCCACAGCCAACAGCCAACATGTCCAACAAGCAGTGGATCGGTTTCCGCGTCACAGCAGCCGTGAAAAGCTTCGAATCATCCAACGGCACCTTCTTCTCCGCCGGAGACCCCGGAGCCCAGCCCTACCACGCAGCCCGACTCGTCCGGCACTTCGCCGAAGTCTTCAGCTCAGAAGGAATCAAAACCATAATCGCCACAATCGGCTGGAACCCACCCGCCAAACAATGGCGCGTGATCCTCGAAGCCTTCGAATCAGCCAGCACATTCGAAAGCCGCAGTCTATCAGTGCACCTAGTCAACAAAGTCAACGCGAAGCCCCTTCTCTCGCGCCAGAGCATGCACGTCCGCTGGGGCCAGGGCGTGACGTTCGACAGCAAGGAAGGATGGGAAGGGTTCGGCAGCTGGACCTCGCGCACCACGTTCGTGTGCTACCACGGCGTGCCGTTCCTCCGCGAGAAGGACGGCGCGCTCCGGGCGGACGACGAGGCGCAGTTCGAGGACCTGCTGGAGCGCGAGTGTAAGGCCAAGCGGGTGATGTTCGTAGACGAGGTCGACAACTCGCACGAAATGCAGTATCTGCTGCACGAGCTGGCGCCGAAGCCGGGCGAGAAACTCCCGCCTTCGGCTGGGCGCCTGCGCTCGAGGAGGCGGCTTGAGGCGGAAGCCCGTGCCGAGAGCTCTAGGCAGAGACTCTGCGCCACCTCTGGATCTCAGCCCAGGGCTCCTGCCACCCTGGACCCCCGGCGTCATGCGAATTCTGTGACTGCCCGAGGGCAGGTTCCCTCTCATGACCGCGCTAGTACTAGGTCGCGCGGTAGGAATGCAGACGATGACATGGACTCTATGGCTGGGCAGTGCAGCTCTAGATATGTCAGGAACACCCCTGCGATCACTGAAGAGGCATTGGCCGCTGTGGCAGGGAAAGGCAGCTCGAGACGCCGCGGAAGTGCCGGGCCCAGCAGGGGTTCTGATGACGACATGGACTCAATGACAGGGCAGGTCAGTTGTGGACACCGCCAGAGTCCCAGGTCCCCTGCTACTTTTACTTCTGCAGACTACATGGACTGTGTGGCGGGCCAGATTCTTTGCAGACTTTCACACATGCGCCGTGATTGAGTATAGATGCATGGAACAATTGAAAAATTATATAATCCTTTTAATTCCTTTGGAGCCTTGTTTCCTCCATAGAAAATAGAATATGTAGAATAATTTATTTCCTAGCTGAAAACACTTGTGATCTTTATGAACAGTAATAAACAATGATCATAGATTGATTTATCAGAAAATTAAGGTATGGCATGACATAGTATCAGCCCCCCTAGCAGCCAACTCTATGCTTTAACTACTCAAGTCACATATACGCAGGTATCGTGGGCTATGCTAAGGCAAAGGGTCTCCATGCGCAGGCATATATAGGTAAGGGATATCAACTCATGCAAACGCCTCCACTGCACATGTAACATCTCCTGGCGAGTAAAACTTTGCGGTATCCATGTTTAATTGGAGAAGCTTTTTAATGATCGAATAAGATTGCACGAAGCACAACTAGGGGAATCTTGCTCGCATCAACCAGGAGGCTGTAATGTGCCTTATCCAAAAGCCATTGTTTAGCACTGCAACCGTAAAGAGTATAATTTTTGACTGACTTCAAAGGATAGGTGTCGGACAAATGAGATAGTAATTGTGGCTTTGTCCAAGGGGTTTGTTTGCTGTCAATGAAGCAATACCATTGTTGATGAATGAGCATGCACAAAGGCCTTACAATACCTTGATGAAAGGGTTCTTTGTGCCTTATGATAAACAAATGTAACAAGGAATAAGCCATGCTATGCTCTCTTTGTCTATTCCTTGTACAAAGCCCTCTGACTATATTTCAGTCAAGAGATAGCCCTCAAAATACCCGGATCAATACACAATTCTACACACCCAGCAAATCCCCATAACGCATACTTGCAACACGCTAGAATCAACACACCACAACCACCCCAATGTCCATCCCAGGCCAAACCAACACAATGCACACCCACCGCCAAAAGTGGGTGGCCCTACGCCTAACCGCAACGATAGTGAAGTTCCAAAGCAGGCCCGACAGCAAACTGATCAACGCAGCAAACGCCACCTCACACGACGCCATACGGCAAGTCGGCAAATACGTGCGCCAGATCGCAGCTACAGGCTGCCATACATACACCGTTGCAATAGGGTACAAGACTGCCACCAAAGAATGGAAGCTGTTCCTGGACGCGTCCGAGAAAGTGGGAACAGGAATATGCGACCATGATATGGGCGGGATCTTGGAAAAGCTTGACCAGCAAGACACGCTTGACCGTGACTCGATGAAGGACCTGCATGTCTGTGGGCAGGAGGGAGTCGGTGAGGCAGAGGAGGATCTAGAGTGGACGCATCGCACAACATTCACATGTTATCGCGGTACCCCGTTTATTCTGCAGAAGGATGGCGAGTATTGCGAGCACGATCTAGTTGCATACCATGCAATGCTTGATCAGCCCGAGGGAGACATTACAGGCAGGCAAATGCACACCAAGAATTTCCTGTCTGTATTGGAGAAGCTGACATCGCCCGTACAGCAACCGCGCGCGCCCTCAAGCTCTACCACTGGTGATGCCGGCTGTATGCCACTTGCCGGCAGACTGATACGGCGGCTCAATAGACATCTAGGCCAGAGGTCCCGGGATACCACAAGGTAGGTTGTGTCTCATCTTATCCAGAGCATATCATTAACCACTGGTGTTTTTAAACTTGTATCATATTGCCATTAATCGTCACTCTATATGCCCACTCTTTACCCCAAGCTGATTGATATTTATTCATTTTACTTCTTGCCTTGTCAAATCACAAGGACATCCGCCGATATGTTATTCAGGAGTAAATGGACTAGTGACGAACTTAATCTTGATGTGCTTATTGTTCTTGAGGAGGATTGCCGTACACTCTTGGCTGTTAGTATTAGACAATATAGGATACATAAGTTCAACATGATGTACCAAGTCTTATTTACCCCGTTTAGATACTAGTGTTCGTAGGTAGATAAGGCATTATACTGAAATAACGTCAAAATTGGACTATACCAAGGGACTACCGCATCTATATCTTACTTCCAGTTATCAATCAGGATCGCCCTAGCTTATTAGGTCGGAGTCAGATATTAAAGCTATCCAATTGCTGACTAGTGTGTTTAGACGACACAGCCACTCCTGGGGCTAGTAGCACGACGCGTTGACAGGTCAAGCCAGATGTCATGTGAGCGGACGGTCTTTGCTTTTGATGCTGCCTGGAGACGTACGTAAGCCGCTGTTTACATCTACCCCTTGTACTGACTATTAACAATGGCTGCATTAGACAATTCACCTGCAACGGACAACAATCATCCAGTTCTATCCTCCAAGCAGATCCAGACTCTAATCGCCAATGGCCAGTCAGTTGTCATCATTGACCAGAAGGTGCTGCGCCTGGACGCGTGGCTGCCGTACCACCCCGGCGGCTACAAGCCCATCCAGCACTTTATTGGCAAGGATGCAACAGATGAGTTTACAGTGTATGTCCCTGCTCAATTTGTCTCAAAGTGGTTAACTCACCAAGACAGGATGCATTTGGCGGCAACTCGCCGGCAGATTGAGCGCTACCAAATTGGGAGGATCGAAGGCTGCTGGCGGAACTTGATCCCTCCCATTCAACAAGCCCAGCACGACGCTTTTCGAGCTGCGACTGTGGGACTAGATGGCACGGCTAGTAGCTCTGAAGGCCCGGCGAGACTATCGCCAGCCCGCAACTACCCGGAAGAACTGGCCTTCCTCAACGCGCAGACCAAAGACGAAATCCGCCTAACATTAGATCGATACCCGTCGCTCGACGAGCCCGTGCAGCAAGGCATTATCGACAAATACCGCGCTCTCCACGCACAAGTCCAGGCCGAAGGCCTCTACAACTGCAACTACACTCAATACGCGTGGGAGTTCGCGCGCTGCAGCCTGCTCTTCAGCGCGATGCTCCTCCTCCTGCACGCCAAATGGCACTGCACAAGCGCGCTCTTCCTCGGCTGGTTCTGGTCGCAGATGGTGTTCGCCGCGCACGACGCCGCGCACATGGCGATCACGCACGACTTCCTCGTCGACAACCTCATCGGGATGCTCATCGCCGCGCCCATCGGCGGCCTCTCGCTCGGCTGGTGGAAGCGCACCCACAACGTCCACCACCTCGTCACCAACTCCCCCGAGCACGACCCGGACAACCAGCACCTCCCCTTCCTGGCCGTCAACCACCGCTTCCTCGCCGGTCTAGTCTCGACGTACCACGAGCGCGTGATGCCGTATGCGGGCGCGGCGCGGCGCCTCGTCCCCTGCCAGGCGTATCTGTACTACGTCGTGCTGATGCTCGGGCGGTTTAATCTCTATGTGCAGTCTGGCTGTTCCTGTACGGGGCGCAGGGCCCGCGGAAGGGCGCGGCGTGGTGGCACCGGTACTTTGAGATTGCGGGGAATGTGCTGTTCTGGGTGTGGTTTGGGTATGGGGTTGTGTACAGGGGTTTGCCTGACAACGCGACTCGGGTGCTGTTTGTCCTGATAAGCCATGCCGTGACGATGCCGCTGCATGTGCAGTTCACGCTGTCGCATTTCGCCATGTCGACTGCGGACCTTGGCCCGCACGAGTCGGTTCCGCAGCGCATGCTCCGGACTACAATGGATGTTGACTGCCCTGAGTGGCTGGACTGGGTGCATGGGGGGCTGCAGTTCCAGGCGATTCACCATCTGTTCCCGCGTGTGCCGCGGCATAATCTGCGGCGGGTGCAGAGGCTGGTGGTGCGGTTTTGCGCCGAGGTGGGCATCCCGTATGCGCTTTATGGGTTTGTAAAGGGGAATGAGAAGGTCGTGGGGAGCTTGGCTGAGGTTGCGAGGCAGGCGAGGATTTTGGAGGAGTGTCGGAGGGTTACGGCCGGGAGGGTTGTGGGGGGGCATGAACATGGGCATTGAGGTGAGTTATTTAGGACTTGGCATATCTATTGGGAGGATTAGACAACGTGTAGAATTACCTACATTGTTCTACTCGCCGGTTGTAGGCCGCTTGAACCTATAGCTACGGGCCTTGGAAGATCGGATGAAGTGGTAAGGAGGGTTGTTGAGCGAGAAATAGGCGGTTAGTAAGGTAATACTGTAGTCATGAGCCTACTAGGTGTCACTCTAGGTTCATCACCTTGACTTCCCTATATGACACTACCTATGTGGTCGGAATATCTTAGTAACCACTCATGACAACTCTACCCTAGTACCTAGCTAGACGCAGTTGAGGATACTTGATGAGGCGTTTCTTCACATGGCGCCTTCTCAGCTATGGGGTAAACAATACTGTGATAATCCTGCCGAAACTAAAGGCCTTGCTGTTGGTAGGTAGGCTCTGCTATATTATTGTAGTAGGGATGAAGCTTACTTTGATCCTGTCCGACACGGAACCTACGCCATGGGAGCCAAGTACTTATGCGCTACCAAGTAAGGAGAGTCCAAATCCGAAGTAACGAGGGGATTATTGACTTTTAGAAAGATATGATCCAGGAGAGGGATACATTGCTACAAAAAGTGGTGGAAAATGGAAGCTCAACCTCGAGAGGAAATTTGCCTGAGCGTACAAGCGCACTATCTCTTTTATGTTGGATTTCAGCTCACGGCTAATATCTTAGAAGGGGAAGGATGTAAACATACCACATATAATCACTTGAAATACCTGGTCTGAAGCATATCCGCACCCAGACAGCTTCGAACGGCGGATGACCTCCGTGTTGACATAGAACGCCGAGGGAGGTCGAGGTCCGCACGCTATTGCTCGTACAGGGTCTATGTTTCGCATTGATTGCGGACTTCGTGAATAGCCGCTTAAATGCCGAGGCGTCGCCCCTCCAGCTGACTGAGCTGCTGCTCAAGTCCTGGAGATACAGGGCCTTGTCTAAACTGGAACGCACCCCGGTGGCTTGGACGGCTCAGGGTCGGCATGCGGCGGGGGCTGGGAAGTGGGCTGACAGAGAGACCTTGGGCTGAAATCGTGGCCAACGGTGCACTCAGGCATAGGTCAAGCGACTGATAGCTCTGGTGCGGAGTGTGGGGAGAGATCAGTGCTCGCATAGCCCCCTCTACCAACATCTGCGCGATGCGAATTTATTTGTGTATATTGAACCATGGTGGGTTTGGCATCTCGGTGCATAGAGTACTCGAGCACACACCGAGAAATCGATCATCCCTATATAGATCCTGATCTAAAGACAAGGATTAAGCACTTTAGAAGAAGCAGCTACATAGAGATGCCTCGAGCTTATAATGACGAAAACCATTAGGTAGTACCCAACCAATAGAGTCCCAAGCGAGGGCTCAAACAATGGCTATCGCGCCACTAAAGTAGAAGCGGACTGTATAGCAGAGTTATCAATGTTCCCAGCCTGGCTCCAGATGACCTCGGGGAGTGTTCAGTTTACTCTAGACCCAGTGCCAGCAAATAGATTAACCCCGTCCGCATCCACCCACCGCCAGTCTTCAAGATATCATCTGACGTCCAGAGCCCCGAACACAAGACGGGCCAAGACATCTGAAACGCCGCGCAGCTGCAACAGGGCGCGCCGTCGGGTCCGTCCTCCGCCCCTGACGTCCGATATCCGTTCCCAAAGCGGAAATGCTGAAGAATTGACCCCGGATTTGCCGGGGTCCTTTCGCGGGGAAATGAGGCTAGCCATGCAGGGTAAGCAGGCCATCGCTGCTGGTCGTTAGCAGGGGACTCCTCTTGACCTGGGCTTCACAAGGCGTTCATATAATGGCATCAATCATCTGCCACTCGTAAGTCTTGGCGTCATCAACATGGCATTCCTCTGAAACTTGGCCATGCTTTGTGGCCGAGCAATGAACCTATTGAACCCTTATGAAATGCAAAAGTGTCGGTAGCACGACATCAGGTAATCTGGATAAACGGAGACTCGGGACGTGTCCCATCTTGGTATCCGAGGCCTTAGCCCTACAACATGGTATAAGAGCACACACATCCAAGCACCTCGAGGCGACAAGGTAGCAAGGAATCATCAGATAGCAAGGACCGACTTATCAGGCTTCTCTCGCCCGATCTCAAAATGAAAGCCTCAACCTCCATCCTCGCCACCCTCTTCACCACCATCACCGAGACCGCCGCCCACGGGTACGTCTCCAACATCGTGGTCAACGGCCTCTCCTACCGCGGCTGGTGGCCGTCGCAGGACCCCTACAGCTCGTCGCCCCCAATCGGCGTCGGCTGGAAGACGCCCAACCTGAGCAACGGGTTCGTCACGCCCGAAGAGGCCTCCACGGATGCAATCATCTGCCACAAGGAGGCGACCCCGGCCGACGGCCACGCCACCGTCGCGGCCGGCGACAAGATCTATATCCGCTGGGAGCCGGTGCCGTGGCCGGATAGCCACCATGGTCTGTCACCATCTCACTTATGCTTCTCTCATACCATTACAGCCACTAATACAGTACATATTGCACAGGACCCGTCCTCGACTACCTGGCCCCGTGCAACGGCCCCTGCCAAGACGTCGACAAAACGAGCCTCTCCTTCTTCAAGATCGACGGGCCGGGCCTGATCGACGGCTCCTCGGTGCCGGGGTACTGGGCGGACGACGAGCTGATCGCGAACGGCAACGGCTGGCTCGTGCAGATCCCATCGAACATCAAGCCCGGGTACTACGTGCTGCGCCACGAGATCATTGCGCTGCACGGCGCCGGCAGCGCGAACGGCGCCCAGCTGTACCCGCAGTGTGTCAACTTGCAGATTACGGGCTCTGGCACGGCGGAGCCTCAGGGAACCCCTGCGACGGCGTTTTATAAGACGGATGACCCTGGGATCTTGATTAATATCTATCAGACGCTCGCGAGTTATGTTGTGCCTGGGCCTACGCTTATTCCGCAGGCCAGTTCGGTTGTGCAGGCGAGTTCGGCGATTACGGCTAGTGGGACGCCGACGCCTGTGTAGGTAGGGGTGAGAGTAGAGGAGGGGGGTGATGGTTGTGATTATGGTGCCTTGATTGGGATGGGGAATTTCTGCAAAGGGCTGGAATGGGGCTGGATTAGGTTAGGTATTCGATGTCTCCCGTCCTGTTGTTATATGACTACGTATTGCCTCTCCTCAGCAAATGCTCTTAGAGATATGACAGGGGAGAGTATGTTTTCTGATCCTGATAATCTCCTCAAGGTCCTCTCCTCAGCAGACCAGTAACTACTCCGGTATGGGGTCTAGCCTTACAATACCTGCCTAAGGTAGGTATCAAGAGCGCCCTCCAGCTGACGTCACATCAACGTGGACGCTTCATCTATACAGCTCTCAACCCCGCCCTCACCCATGATCCTCTATCCATCCCTCATCTCTCCATCATGCAGCACATAACGATAGACCCTAAGAACGTCCAGCCCCCGACCCGCGATGGCGGCGCTGATATACCGGAGCAGTTGCCCACGGCCAAAGCAACAAACACCCACCCAGTCAAACCAGGCGGGGAGAACGCGTCGATCTACTTTGTGGGGACGGCTACCACAATCTTGTTCGCTTTGGGACTCTATACCGTTCGGTAGTGCAGCAATGCTAACGGGCGGGCAGGGAATGGCAGGGGGTGCGGATCATGACGGATGTGCGTTGACCCCCTAGACACTACCACCACCACCACCACCACCACCCTACATATTCCCTGCGAAGGCTCTTATGCTTTCTTGGTGGACCTCAGCTGACGTGACAAAACAAGCCCAACTTCCTGCACGCCGGCGACCACGTCCACCTCGGCCCGGGCGTATCTTCCCAGCGCAAGACGAACCCGGCCGTCGACTTGCACGAGCTTCCGCGGATTGACCTCGTGCTGCTGTCGCATTATCACGGGTATGCTGCGCCCATTTAAGGAAGCCCAGGGACTGACAGGACAGCGACCACTTCGACCAACACGTCGAAGCCTCGCTCCGGCGCAACCTCCCCATCGTGACGACCAGCCACGCCAAGCAGATCCTCACCTCCAAGGGGCCGGACTCGTTCACGGCCATTTACGATCTAGAGCCATTCCAGCAGATGATGATCAAGATCGCGACGGGCAGTGAGAGCAATACCGAAGGTAATGGTAACGCACCACCCAGCCTCCGTGTCACAGGGATGCCGGGGAAACATATCCCTGTCGCAAAGCCACTCGAGAAGCTAAACGAGCTCGTTGGCGCTGTACGTTCTTTCCCCAATCCAGCAAACCAACAAACTTCCTTGTTTGTCTGTCCCCCCTTTGACATGAAGTATGTAGATCCCCCCCACAAACGGCTGGATGCTCGAACTCGGCCACGGCAGGGACGCCTCAGCCTTTACCCCCGGCTACACGATCTACATCTCCGGCGACACACTGATGGTGGACGAGCTGCGCGAGATCCCGAAGCGGTTTCCAGGCGTTGACCTGATGCTGGTGCACCTAGGCGGGACGACGGTGCCGTCGCCGGCGCTGTCGCCGTTCACGCTGATGGTGACGATGGACGCGGAGCAGGGGGTTGAGCTGATGCGCCTGGTGAAGCCGGACGTGACGATCCCGATTCACTATGACGACTACGATGTGTTTGCGAGCCCGTTGGAGGATTTTCGGGCCCTGGTTGAGAGGGCTGGGCTTGGCGGGGGGGTGGTGTATCTGGATCGGGGGGAGGAGTATCGGTTTGCTGTTAGGGGTCCATAG
>RHLP01001056.1:0-24956 GCA_003719405.1 Aspergillus incahuasiensis | reverse complement strand
CTCCCCCTCACCCGCGCAATCGAAGCCATCCACCCCGGCCCGAGAGATTCGCAGCGCGGAAGACTTTATAAAAGCGCCGGCTCCCGAGGAACTATTCAGCAAGACGGACCCGGCGACGGACGGCGAAGAATGCGAGCACGACTGCGCGACGTGTACAATCAAGTACCCTGCGAAGTTCGACGTGGACCAGGAGGATGAGCTTTACGGGCACGTCAATGGATGGTCGACGCACCTGCTTGTTGCGACGGGCAAGACAGACTGGGTGCGGGATGTTGCGGATGAAGAGGGCAGTGTGATGGAGGCTGTCGAGCGCGGTGGGGTTCTGCCAGGGAATGGGGTGAGTCCGATCCTCCATTTTGACACTGATGGTTGCAACAATCTAATGGCGCTTGGCTGCGCAGAAACTCAAGCTGTCCGCGAGTAACATGCCGGTCCCGGATGAATACCATTACCACGAGAAGGGCGAGCAACCGACTACAGTGCTCCTCTTGCCGAGCTTCACGATCATCGACCATGTCACGCCGAAGCTCGTGCCGGATCTGATCCGGAATTTTGTCGATCCTGCTATAACAAACACAACACCATTGAACGGGGCGCTAGCCCGCGCAGAGACGCAGGAGGGGACTATGACTGAGGAGCAAGTTATGAGCTCTCTCCGGTCACGTCCCTGCCCCCACGCCGCCGTGATTCTGCTCTGCTCGCAGAAGACCAGAGACGCAAGGTGCGGACAGTCTGCGCCGCTTCTGCGTAAGGAACTTGACCGGCACCTGCGTCCTCTGGGGCTGCATCGGGACCTTGATGACGAGCGGCCCGGCGGAGTGGGAATCTACTTCATCAGCCACGTCGGAGGGCACAAGTATTCCGCCAACATGATTGTGTACCGACGACGGAACTTTGATTGGTACAAGGCCACGGAGGCTCAGGTAGCTGAGGCTGAGCCTGTGACTGCAAACGCTGCGGATGAGGGCGCCTCACAGTGTATCTGGCTGGCGCGCGTACGGCCAGAGGACTGTGAGAATATCGTCCGGTATACGGTTTTGCAAGGGAAGGTCGTGAAGCCGGGGACGCAGCTTCGCGGAGGATTCGACCGGGAAAAGGGGCTGATCAGCTGGTAGAGTTATCAGAACTTATTTAAGATTAGAGATAGAACGACATCATTGTCTGTTTTCGGTACATTAGCTTCGTAGACTTACTCACCCTCGTCACCTTCTATGCTTCGGAGATCAATCTAGCTGAGCCAACCGTTCCTTGAACTGTCGTATTCTCGGCTTTCGGTTTAATAAGGGACAACCCCTGCCCCCAGAAGTTGATCCATGTCTCAAGGATCGTGGTGCAGATTGCCCACCCGGGGCCGCAGGGAGTCAGCACCGTTAACTCGAAGTTAAGTGCAGCCGCTACGAGTGCACATCATTCATCTGCAGCCATCATCACAATAATGAGATCACGTATCCTACCGTTTCAAGTATATGATAGAAACGAAACATGGTGGGGGCCGAACGGGTGTTGAAGATCATCGATCCACGAGTAGGCCACATCACCTGCCAACAGCACAGCTAGACTACATACGCGTTTTGACCTCGTATTGCAGTGTCCGGAGATGTCCATGTACCTAGGGTAGGGATTGAAGAAAGATGACGGCATTGTGATCCCATCTTGGTGCTTATATATTAGTCTATTATGACGCTGGAGGCGAGATCCTGCGGAAGAAACCACCGAGGGTAATTAACAGGCAACACCCTCCTCGAGGTAAGCATTTCCTCGTCCACGGCATTTCTATTTCATAGTATTCCATAAATCTTACCTCCCCCGGCAAGCACAGCAATAGAGTATCTCTCAGTGACTCTCCAGCTTGACCTTCAATACCTATCTCTTAGTCCAAAGGTTAAGTATTTTGCCAGATCCAACCCTATCATGAACATTTCAATACTAACTAAAGCTGTATCTAGTCTTACCTACCAATCCCAACCATCCCCGCAATCCAAGCCCACAGGCAAGCCCGGATCTCCTCGATGCTCAGCTCCCACAAATACGCAATCGTGCAGACAACCGCGACATGACCAACACCATGCCGAGTTATAAGCCCGAAGTTCGACTCGCAGGCGGTCGAGTACGAATCCGCACAGGACGAGCATGCGTTTATCTGCTTTGACACCTACGAGCGTCATATTCTCACTGTCACATTAGTAAAGACCAGGAAACTACTAGCATGTGTCCTCTTACATGACTATTGAGGCTACCATTGCCTAGGGTTTTCTATGCAGAACCACAAGATCTAAATTGTTTGCTATCGTCTGCCATATATGGGTATGAGCAGGCCGCTATCACAAGAGAGTAGAATAAAAGCCGACGGTGATGGGGGGCTTTACACAAGTGCGTTGCGGAGTCATCTGCCAATTTGAGCACCTTCTCAAGTCCTTCAAATCATGCTGTAACATCATTCAAGCAGCCTAGCTAGGTTTCTATGGGCAAGGCTTCGGCTTACTTTCTCTGCTTCCTAGCATCAGCTCTAGGTACCAACGGGTTAGTCAACAACTGCACATGTGGCCAAGCCAACCTTGCTCTGGCCGACCTCAATACTGCACCTGCCGACGAGCGTAAAGCAGCTCCGAAAGTCATCTCGGTGCAGGACTTGCTCGCGAGACTCGGCCAGGAGGCTAAAGATGAGGCAGCCTAGGTACTCTGCACCTGAGGTATCATTTGCTCCGTACTCCGTATATAACACCGGATCTGGAATTCAATAGACGACGCCGAGAGTCGGATGTCCTTAAGATCCTTGAGTGCAATAATTATTGTACATAGCGATCTTCTCGATAGGAGACGTCGATGTCGCCCTACTTACCCTGGGGGTGAGACCATCCCCATAGGCCCCCAGGCAGACACATTGCCATATCAGACAACACGAGTCATATGAATGAAGCCAAGCCCTATTACCTTTTCTCCTGCAGACGCGGTATACAGGACGGTATATACCGCACTGCAGATCGGATCAACAACTAGCACCCCTAGACGAGCCCCTGAGTCAGTCGACAACCACCCGGTTGTCTTATCACAACAACGCAGTGGATAGATCTGTATCAACATTGTTTGGACCTTCCAGTCTTCCAGGCTGTGGAGAAACCTCCACTGGATCCAGGGACCACAACGCCAAGAACACATGGCCCAACCTCTGCCTTCTGTCCCGCGGTCTCGCAGCCAAGCTGGATGGATCTCGGAAGGCCGCGGGCTGGTTCCGCGGAGAAATACGATATCGTCGCAGACTGGCACAAGGCCATGCTTTCGAAAGTCTGCAGAATGACGACTAGGGCGCTCACCGTCGACCTCTCTCGGACGAGATGTGCTCCCTAAACACGGCAATGGCGACTGCCCTTTTCATAGATAGCTAGGCATGCAGCTGCGGGAAGGAAATAAGGACTCGGGAGTGGTGGGCTCGCATTCCGAAAGGGCTTTCTAGAGACGCCACAGTAGGTAAGTCGTGCACTAGCTGGCAGTGGCACCTTGTTGTTGTCTGTCGGGCAGCGGCCGCAGTTTGCCGACGGTATACTCCGTGAGAATGGGCTTGTTGCAAATAAAGTGAAGGGGAGACTGGGAATGGATGGATGATGGAGCTCAGTATTCCAAATTGTTGGTCAAGGGTGGAAAGGAGAAAGGCAGGTGCAACGGAGATACGTCGGCTAGGTATTTTCACTTTGCCGTAGCGGGATATAACCTTCAGGCCCAAGCGAAAGTGACACTGACGGCGGGAAGCATGGGCCTGAATGGTATTGTTTGATGTTTAATCATAATAATGTTCATGAGACTCCCAGTCCCAATCTTTTTTCCAATGGACTGGATCGCCCCACGCTTTACCATCGGGCCCCCACGCCTTCTCAACCGAGATGCTCCGTCTTCTAGTGCTTTGTTCTTTATACGCCCAAAACTTCAATACCAAAAATGACTGCGATTGTCCAAGAGACTTACGCGGCTTACAGGATGTATACTTTTACTAGCTCTATACCACTAGCTTCGAACAGATGCAATTTACGAGCTGGCCAGTCATGTCACCCGAGGCATAGCCAACGGTCCATAGCTATGCGGACTAGCTGGCGGCTGACGGTCTATCAGTAACAGGGATGCTTGCCGGAGAAGACTTCCTTGAAGAACTGCCAATCGAAAGTTCGAAACCCAAACAATCCTACCAAAGTACCCTAGCCCCGAGCCTGCCGCAGTCAGTCTACATACACTATTGCGCCCAATTCCCGGTGCCTTGGCCGTTGCATGTTCCAGCAGTAAGGTGCATCATATCCGATACGGGGCTCCGCTCCCAAGGTGCCTATCCTTGGCTACCTCGCTTGCATGCATTTACATCAGGCTGCAAGGCGTTTTGATTCACAGTCTTAGTATCATGTGTCCCGCTTATCATGAAATGGGTGGACGGGACTCTCGTTTCGCTTAGAAACGGAATGATATCGTCCGTATAGGTCAGTTTCAACCTCAGCCACACTGTCTTGTACGGACGGAACGTTGATCCGGGAAAGAAAGGTCATCTCGCCCCCAACCCCGATAGCCACACGCAGCGCTTATAGCCGCCAACCCCATCCGTGGGCGGACTAGTCAGTGGAGAATCTCCGTGTCAATTTGGCGCGGGCTGGCGTTAGTAAAGTTAAAGATTTGCTAGCGGCTGTTAGATTCCGCAAATCTCTTTGGTACGTAGGACGGTAGCCTCAAACAGGAGAATCAAAGCGAACTGGAGTCGGGACCCTTTATCCTGGAACCTTTTACCAGTCGCAGTAGGGACCTGCCAAATGTGGAAGCAAACGAGGACGGGTTGGAAGTATTCCGGGTGCCGGAGGCTCCACTGGATGGATACTTTGTAGAGGCTGGAAGGCTCGAAGATTCAAGGGACCACGGCCAAAAGTTATGGACCCAGTGCGCGGCAATAATGAGGTATGGACCCGAGTACCGGTCCGGGACTTCATCAAAAAGTCAACGTCTGGACTCTGGACAGATACCGAGGTACATTCAACCCCTTGAGTCATGAGTGTTGTTACCAGACGGAGATAGAGAGTCAGGTTCAGGATGAAAGCTCGGATGACAGGAGTCAGGATGATAAGCTCGGGTCAGGAACAGCCCCTTGACTCCATTGCTCCGGACTCCGTTCCCACCTTCCGTGGCTCAGGCGCAAGCTTAATTGATAACCCGGAGCATTGCCCATGGGACGGACATATCACGCTGGACAAGGATTCCCCAGCATCACCCAACATCAACCATACAGAGCAGGGTACGGTGCTCGTCGGTCAGCTCGAGTTCTGTTCACTTGCAGTTAGTAGTATTAAACAGAGTGAATTCAATAAAAACAAATCAAATATCAATAAATGGCGCGCCTACCAGCCCCACCGCACCGCTAAGAAGTCAGGCAGAAACTCTCCGTGCCTTGGTTTGGGAACATATCTCGGGTCTTTCAAACGCGATCACGCACATGCCTGGCCCCATTATTATCTGGTGTCCTTAGCTAGCGTATGGAGTACTGCGATGCGGCACAGGAATTGAAGTCATCGTGGGCAAGAAGGTGCTAATCGAGACCGCGAATACCCGACTCTGTATGGAGATTAATAATGCGATTGATGAATGGCGATCGCTAGTAGCCGCGTTTCCTGGAATTCTTAATCCAAGCCGCATGAGTGGTTCACAGTTCCCCGGGTTCTTTACCCCTGTGGTGGGCTCGTCATCATTGGCACTGATAGGCTTGTTAGCTAGCTGCCAGGCATGTATGAACCAACTGCACTGCACAATGCACATTCTCCTGCCTTACCAGTTTCAAGGAAAGTACGCATTACTAGGGGTGCTCTTTAGCTTCAGCTGGGCGCACATCTCACTGCGATACTTTACCGATGCCACATGGAGTAACAGGGTGCTGTCGATCGCAAGCCACATTGGGTTGACTCGTAAGTGTTGGGCAAGGTATCACGCTTCAGGTAGATACATGTGTACAAGAGTTATGTTGAGATACTTGGGAAGTGACATGCTTGGCAGAATGGCATCCATGATTGAAGCAGTCTCCTTCGGAGGTTGTTTCCCCCTCCAGGATGATATTGTCCACCGGGATTTGAAAAGAGAGATTGAATCGGTGCAATGTCAGGAGAGGTGGAGACATCCAGTCTGTTAGCCTCGGCTGACGTCACCACACGCATAGCGTCGATCTAGAGCCTTACTGCTGGAGACTGAATGGCCGCTTGTTGTTTCCATTATCAAACGCAAAGAGATGAATACGAGCGCGGAATAATATACCCATAAGCCAACGCATGTAGATACGGAGTAGGCACCGAGACCATGATGATCAACCTTCTGCTGCTGCACCCTTGTCAGGCCAGTCTGAGTCTACATCACTAGCGGCCGAGAAGGAAATCATGAGATTGACAGTGGTCTCGGGCGACGGTGGCAGTATGCTGAATTGGTGATCGGCGTCTGATACTCCAGACTTGCAGCTACCACACGATTTTCTCGAAAGCGCCACTGCCAAACGTCTTGACGTCTTCCCTAGAAACATTCCACATGAATTTCTTCCTGATGCCAAACTCCGATGCTGACCGAGACAGTGCAAGCTAGGCGAAACACCATGAAGACAATGGACAGCTGTAAATAACGTATGGTATCAAACATGTGACAAACGCCTCTCCACTGCCTTTAAGAAATCAAGCTAGTCAATACGTATCAACAAAAATCCAAAACAGGCGGTACCAAAAACCTCCGATTACAACGGCTGGCTCGAAAAGGACAGAAAGTAAAAAAGGGAATTCCCGGCAATCTAATGCTTAGAAAATCGGAGATCATTCATGACACATAGACTCTGGTAAGCGCGAGCGCTTCCGGAGCGGGATGTTGTTGCTAACAGATAACCAAAAAAATTGGTTGTTCGGCGTGGTCCGACCCGAAGGCCACGCCTAGCACCCGGTTCCAAGGAAAGTGAAATCCGTCCCTTCTGGTTGATTCAACAATCGCATAACGGGAGGTTTGTATTCAAGATTAGATGCGTACGGCATGGGTGCGTGACTTTCAACCGTCGGTGAGGTGTACACTGGCTGTTGGTACTCCACTGGCACGAATCCCATACGGTGTGGATCATATCCTTGGCTCTGCTGCTGCTGGTGATGGTGGTGTGGTTGTTGTTGCTGTTGTTGTTGTTGTTGCTGTTGCTGTTGATGCTGATGCTGCTGCTGTTGTTGCATCAGTTGCATGAACTGCTGCACATGCTGCACCTCAACGGATGATGTTACGGGGATATTACCGTGAACGATCGGTGGCTGTTCCTGCATGGTAACTGGGCGCATCGGTATATTTTGCTGGGGGTAGAATTCGTGGGTCGGTGTGGGAGCATTGGGGTAGTAGGCTTGTTGAGTAAGGATGTATTGTTCGTTCGGGTGAGGAGTGGTGACAGAAGCAGGATAGGAGTGTTCCGAGACGGTCTCTTCAGACGGCATTCGAGCCATCGAGCCTAGTGGGTGGGTGCGATGTTGATGCTTTGTGAGGGTAGTTTTGCGACAGAAACTTCGGTACATTAGCCAAAGACTTTGGACATGGGCATATGTCTCATACCTCTTGTCGCATCGGGGTTCCTGGCAGATATAAGGACGTCTCCCCGTATGGATCCTGCGATGGCGAGCGAGACTCGAAGACTAGCGAGCTGTCAGCAATAATCTGTGGGATCATTAAAAGGCACCTACATCGGAAAAGGCCTTTTGACAACCTTCATGGTCGCAGATGTGGGGTTTCTCTCCGGTGTGAGTACGGTGATGAACAGTCAATGCACTCCTTTGGATGAAACTCTTATGGCAGTCCTTGTAGTTACACTGGTACGGTCGCTCGTTGGTATGTATACGATAGTGCCTGCCAAGATCTGACTTGCGATTGAACGACTGAGACTTGTCAGCGAGAAAGTGGCGACAAGACGGGAAGAAAAAGCATTACCTTTCCACAATGAGGGTCTTTCCAGGGACAGTTGAAGTCGCGTCCGCTGCCAGGAGCCATGGCGTCGAACAGTCAGGAAGCGCGGGAAGTTTAGAAAGTGTGGGGATGGGCCCAGACAGCGACAAAGACAAATATGACCCGAGGAACGAGACACAAGAGCCAAAATACAGGCAGCGATTCTGATAAGAAAAGCAAAGGTTGATGGATAAAAGTTGCCTTCAAGTGGCCAACTCAATGGCCACAGAAAGCTGGGAATGAGGGTCGGACGAGCGATGAGTGAGAAAAGAGGGGAGGGAGGAGCAGAAAGCCACAGGAAAAAGGAATCACAAAAAGAGTCGGAGGTGACAAGGACAAGGTTATCACAGGAAAGTTAAGGCCAGGATGCGGCGTCTGGACGGTCTGGAGTCTAGACAGAGGCAGAAACGAGCTCGAGGAATGGATAGATGGATCGACGGGAGGAACGATGCTGTTGGTGCTGACTTTGAGGCTGGAACATAATATATCACTCGCAAGGAGACCGTAATAAAAGAATAATAGAGGAGAGTAATATATAGGACAGGTATAGTAAGCGGCCTCAAGGTTGCAACTTGGTGATACGACAGTCGAGACAGAAAGCCGAGGCGAGCAACTAGTATAAATAGAGGCTTGGAAGCTGAGATAAGTTCGGTCTCTGCTGCTTCAAAAAGCCAAGCGAGGCATATGCCGTGTATTTTGCAACTGCAGAGGAGCTCAGTATCAGTACTAACTGATAGTTGTGTTGGAGCTGGTCGCGAGATGATCCTCAGGCCAGAACAATAATAGCCCCAGCTGGCTAGCCTTCGACGACCTAGACTAACTCCAGAGGGTGGAGAAGGCGAGCGCAGAAGAGGAAAAAGAAAGAAACGAGCGTCAACGACCTACGGCTGGTAATTTACGGGACAGAAATAGTCGCCTTTAATATAATAAATTTTATTATCGTGATTTGTTCTGGGAGAAGGGCGATTTTCCTGAGCACTAGCAGAGGGCGAATCTCAGAGAGGGGGTGGACTCACTCGCACGAAAAACGAGGCATATTATTAGCGGAGAGGCGGATTAGCGCTTGTACCTAGGGTGCTAGGCGCAGATGGTCCCATCCAGACTAAACAACGCTATCTCTCGCACTCTCGCTGCTCTCACTCAAACTGACAGGAGAGGGGAGGGAAAGTGGGACGTGCCCGGGGTAGACGGAAAGGCTAAGGGAGAGGCCGAGCTGTACCACTCTGGCAGCTCGATCAATTGGCACCAGCCGGACAAGGAGGGGGGACACATCCCCCACCCTCCTGCAGTGCCTGGCCAAACTTCCAGAGCATCGACCGAGTCCAATCAGCGCCGGTCGAGCCCGAGGCTGCCAGCGTCTCTGATCCGGGGACAGTTTAGCCTGGGTTGAATTGGCAATCCCAGGCAGCCTCCCGGCCTGGCAGCAAATCAGTCCCAGGACTGTTTGGCAGCCGGCGTAAATTACCGCCATCTTCTTGAGATCAGCTCATCCTTTCTGGTTTGGTATGAGCTTGCGAGAGGTGGCAGCTGGGAAATAGAGCTTCATGACAGGAGTCGGTCTCCCACGGCAGTAGTGCTCAGTCTGGGGGCGATCCCTCAACCCGCGGCTGTGGACGCTGACGGATGCTACCAGAGTGACGGTCCAAGGGCCAGCCGCCAAACAAAGACACGACTCCACACAATAAGATTACAAGACAGATGATAATGGGAAGAAAGGAGTCAAACAGCCTTCCAAGCCCCGGGGTGGGAAAGCAAACAAGCCGGCCAGCTGCAACTCACCACTTTCTGACCCTCTGGCATGCAGCGCCCGAACAGCCCAGCCCGGCTTGCCTTTCGACAGAGGTCAACAACACTGCTTCCAATTTATCGCCGAATCACGGGTGGGAGTGTGAGTGGCTGCTCGTCAAAATAAGGGTCCTCCGCTACCCACCGTCAACATCTTCCTTCCCCTTATAGGCCAGGAACTTAACGTCTCGAGAAGCCAGGGGTCTTGCCCGGAGACTACTCACTTTATTGACCTACGGAGTAGTTCCTGAGTAGGATGCCTCGATGACTGAAACATGGCACATATCTCCGAGGCGGGTACAGAGACATTGAGTCGATTGATAGCTGTGCTACACCAAAGTCGTCACGGTCGTTTCCCCCGTCTTCTATTCTTGGTGCATGGATACACGCCGGATTGATAACTGATTCTTCTCCATCGAGTTTTAACTGAGACTGCCGAACAACCCGACAGCTAGAAAGCGATAGCCCCAGGGCCGAATCTGGGATCATGGGTAATCGGTAAGTATCGGGTGGTCCTTCCGCTAGGTACATCAAGTCACTCCAGGTTGGAACGCAAACCTTTATCTCGCCTCCGATTCGAGGCCAAAAACGAGAGGCCAGACCCAGTCCAGCCAGCGCCATGTCCGACGGCGAATCCCCACGTGGCTATGTTTCGAATCTCGTCTGTTACGTATCTCCCTCAGAACGGGGTAGGCTCGGAGGATCGGGAAGATCTCGCTATCTCGAGATTCCAGCTCGCTAGCCACGCAGGTCAGCTAGAAAAGGCTGTCGTAATCATCTGAAATAAGCTCACGCTGATCACCAGTTCAGCTCTGGCAGCTTCGTGTCGACATCTTTGCCGGTTCCTACTTTCCCGCATTTGTCAAAGGATCAGCGTCAGCACAACTCGCAGGATCCTACGAGCCACAAGCGTCCCTGCAACGCCCTGCGATTCTCCTATCGCCGGGGAGGCTGCCCGTTGATCTCGATTGAGAAATAAAGCCTTACTCTTATCGATAGTCGACGGTCAGCAAGTATTGCAGCCTTTCCACCGCTGTTTAGCAGTCAACGACTACGGAGTACTCCGTAGTACTCCGTAGTTACTAGGTACTGCTCGTATTCCAGTTCCAAAGGTCATAGACGGGGCAAGTGGGACAGCGGGTATATCCGCCAGCCATTCAGAGAGCTGACAAAGAAGAATCTCTCGCTTGCTTGGATGGAACACTCATCCGAGCCATGAAGGGGTTCGGCGATAGAATGCATAGCTCGGATTCTCAGTATGATAGATCATGGGGAGTGCCCATTATATACGACACCAAGCCATGAGCAAGGCCCTCCCTTAGCCACGCGTTCTTCTTCCCTCGATCTGATTTGTGGCTGCAGCATACGAGATCCGTGTGTTCAGACGAAGTGAAGAAAATCTCCTCTTCCTCATTGATTCCATGTGGAGTTGTCCGCATGGGAGGATATGGCAAGGCGATGCGCGAATAGACCACAAGAAGCTCAGAGGCAATGATCGATCGTCTCTCAATGAACCTCGCTAACTTCGACTTCTCCAATCAACGAGCACCTACGGAGTACCCTGCAATATGCTCGGAGTATGTTCGTCCCAAGCACCCGAACCCCGTCCTCGTCTCACCACCCTTGAGAGGCTCAACAAAGTAAGATCAGCAGACACAGAAGCGAGGCTCGCAGTACACTGGAAACTGGGTAAGCGAAACTCTCTTTTCCACTTCTTGGTTCTCCCGAGTCATTAAACTTGGTCTTGGCCAACGTGGGTGTCCTTCAACGTCAGACGCCAGACTTCCGTTAAACTTCATTAGCATTGCCACATGGGAGCACTGAAAAGGGTCCACAGGCCAGCGATGATCGGTTACGACGGGGATGGTTTAGCTCCAACCCCAAATCCTTAATTCCTTAACGTTCTACCGAACGCCGAACTTCCTACGTGTGTACTCAGCATTCATGTTGAAGTGCAACAGTTGACAAGTATATCTCTCACCGTTGGGCGATGAGGAACGCGAATAGGATTATGGCCCGGTTTTGGTATAGCCCCGACGCCACTCAATAACCGAAAAGTAGGGTAGACTATCTTGTTCTTGTGTCACACCATCTGCTATGCAATTGGCAACTGCGTATACGCATTCAAATAGAGACTCTGAGGTGGTGGATTAGTCAATCCGCAAATAAGGGAGCGGTGTCAATGCCGTATGTCTCGCGCAGTTGGACGCCACAAGCTTCTGCTCTACGTAGGAACCGACCCTTGCGGTTTGCGGTAAAAGCACAAGCAATGCACTGTTGATCTACGAAGAGATGCATAGAGTATTTTGCCTTGCCGGTAGTCCAATATCCGTATGCAAGTCAATCGGAGTTGAATATTCCGAGTTGCATCCGAAGAAAGGGGAGTATCCTCAACAAAGCATAGCTTGTAGTAGACTTTAGAAAGATTATCGTGATAATGTGATACGGCTTCAGCTGAGATTCGAATGGATGATATGACTTAGTGCAATTAGGGCGAACCCAGTAAATTGGCCATTGGGTCTGACAGTGTCAGGTTTGCGGAATCATGCGCCTTGAGGGTTTCAAGGCCCGTTATTTCTTTCGTATTTATTTATCTACTATCTTCTGCCATGTACCACCCAACGACCCCTGTAGGCTGTCTGTAGCACCCGCTGTCACTTTGTTTGCTTCAAATGACGCTTGCATCCTTCAAGTATCCTCTCCTCATTACTCTGCATTGAGCCAGGAGCTGGTCTCATGTTCTTCTCATCTTATCTCATCAGCAGCAATTTCACGCTCCTGCGCAATCCGCTAGTTGAATGGGGATATTTGCCGCGCCCACTTGCGCGTGCAATGAGAACTAGCAGCCCATAACGGTTAGTCAAGGAATGATCGATGCTGGGAGCAATGGAATCACTATTCCTGGCAAGCAAACTGGAGGTGAGTCACTTGCAGGCTCTCTAGTCTACCTTGTGGTTTCTGGCTAATCTCTTCCGGATAAAATTAATAGTCGTTTCCATCCCGCCATTACTCTCGGCCGCCGGATCAGGAAGGGACTCCTGGCGCTTGATGCCGTTTCTCAGTCCCCTGAGATGCTCGTTGCGACATGCTGATTCAGACTGACGACATTATTGGCTTCTTCGTGTTATCCGTACCCCGCATTTAGCTGCGACCAAAATGGAGTCATCGTGGCTTGGTTTTTTGGCGCATTCCTAGGGACAGCGGCATCCCCCGGAAAACACCCCAACTTCTGCTCTCCGGCCGGGGAGCTTCGCGCGGCGACCTCTGACGGTCTTAGTGCTCACCTAATGACTCGCAGCACCCTTGTCAATCCGCCTCGGACCTAATCGAGCGGTTATCGCCCATCTACCTTGCGAATCACACCGATCCCTGCGGACAAGGTCCAGAGAGGTCGAGCTGCAGCAGATCATTCATCGAGCCACCGTACTGCTGCGGAGTAAACAAGCAAGGATGACGTTTGCGTTCACTCATTGCATACACTCGCGGTGGTATGAATGACAGAATACCGCCGTCACTCGCGTCGAATCTCCTCGGTTTTTTTCGGGATACTCCGTACGGAGTACCTTGTGGACGAATTACAACAGGCACTTACAGTTGGGAAGGGATTGAGTAGGTGGGCCTTTTCAATCAATACGCCATATGGTGGCATCTGCGGCAAAGGCTTGGGAATCGGAACCGCCCCGTTAGCTAGCGAAGGATCCTAGTTGACACTGGCGGCCAGAAGCCAATCTACGGTAGCAAATACGAGCACAAATGTTGGAACTAAGGACTTAGGAGATGCAGGCTGTTTCCCGGACTCAATGGAATCCTTCTCTCCACTTGAGCTTTATCTTCATGGTACTGCAAGGTAGATGAAGGATGATCGGGTACCTTACGGCGACTATTCGGAATCCTGTGCACGTGTTATTAATGTACAATTGTCGGTGAGTCAAGTTCTTATCATCGAGCACGGAAGCTTGAGGTGGCGCTGTTTCTGACCTGGTGCTCTGGGCAACAAAGCAAAACCGTCCTTGGCCTCAACTACTCCGGTAGCAGCACTCCGGGTCCTTGCAGGCATTATTACTCGGTAGTCAGCCCGTCCGCACACTTACCACACACTAAGTGAAACTTAGCCATACACAGGAAAATTGATCACGTCCAAGTCGCCATAATCTGTTCTGGAACATGTATCTCGGAAAATCCGGGCCGACTCTTCCTGGCCGTCTCCTTGAGAACCCCCTTCGACCTGGGCCTGCGAATTCTCACGACATGGGTAGGGCGCCGAAGGATCTAGCTACGTATGGGGTTACGATGCGCCCGTCTCAGCCTTCGAATCAGATCCACTTTTCCTTTCAAGCTTACACTACAACAAAGAGACAGCAGCGCCTTTCTACCATAATTCGGTGTACATGTTGATACTCAGAGTTGAGGCCGAGCGCACCTTGATTCAATGCTTATAGGCCGTGAGATAGTTAAGGGTCGGTCCGCTGTGGATCACGTACCCACGCCTCTTCTTTACGTACTCTTTACGTATGCCTTCGAAGTTCACGGACCAAGCGGGCGGATTGAGTCGGAATTGAGTCGGAATTGGTATCCCGAACGTGCACAAAACATCCTGCATATTAGTACTCCGTACGGAGACACGACTCGAATTCGAGGATAACACGGCTCCTCGGAATCAATTGATACGTCCCATTACAAACTTACCGTATGCAGCATTTGACGTTTCGAGTGCTTATTACCGTCCAATGCATGCGTTTCGGACGCACTACCCCAGGTTTTGATAGCCAAATCTGCTATAGCTGATATAGCTCCGTCTGCATCATATGCTTTCGGCCGCCTTCCGACGTGAAACTCTGCGGAGAAGGCAGCTGTGATCCGGTCGTGTCATTCGGCTTGCCCTTGCTGTCTTCATGCAGGACCAAATGGGGGTGCGCCATGTACTTGATAAGGATGGCTGACGGTCAGTTGTTTTTCGCATGGCCAATGAACCCCCTGTCTGTCCCCTCTCTTAATCCGCGAGGCGGCCGGATCCAATATCTTCAATGACGTGCGGTAACTGCTAGCAAGACACCCTAGACACTCAGCACTTGGCGGCATTACATAGCGAGCAGTAACATCCATCATCTAGGCATCCAGACAAAGCAAGGAGATCCGGTGACCCATCACGACAGGGGCACCATCAAGCCATGAATCTATTATGGTTTTTGAGCATGAGGAACTCCGCGGACTCGCTTATCATCATGTATAGCTGGACTCTGGTCGGAGAAGATCTAGACAGCTTGAATACGAGGTAATCAACGGGCGTCTCCTCCTGATTGCATCCTTTACGTGCTCATCCCAGTACATATTCTACCCCAGATATTGCCAATGTGGGGGACCATCGACTAAAGCCAACAGGCCAGCCTCGGCGAGTCTGACATCACCACTAGGATAATAATAGATATGGAGTTGTGATGATGGGCTATTGCTTGTGATCCGGGGTCCTGGAGATAGGAAGGATTGCCCGATGCACTAACTAGCGTTTAGCATGGTTTGGAGAAACGTGTGATACGATCCTGTGGGGGCTGGGGTTTAGACTGTTTTTGATTAATTTGTTACGCAATAGACAACAGGATTGTTTTCCGTTCACCAAGTGCTCAACGCTTAAGGAAGAGTGCCTGAAGGAGGATGGTATCTGCTTCTTGTGTCTGATCCACAAATTTCTTGTGTACATAAAAAACAAGATGTAGACTATGCTTACATCATCCCCCACCATGCACCAATCACTCGGCGAGTTTCCATGTTGGGTCGAGATCTCGACCACCGCAAGGCCCAAAGCGCAATTGAATCACCATGTCTACGAACGGCGCGGTAGGCCTTGAGGGCAAGGTCTTTGTCCTTGTGACGGGTGCCAACAGGTACAGTGCACCTCACCCTGCAGTCCCGGGTCTCAATCCTCCGTGATAGTGCATGTTCCTGACTGTTACCCCTTGCGATCTTTTCCTGTCTACAGTGGCCTAGGATATTCAACGTGTTGTCGTCTTGCAGATGATTTCCTAGCCTGCCCTCAGAATGACACTCGGTCATTGACAGTCATCTTCACCACGCGGAGCACGAGAAAGGGCAGTGAGACCCTCCGCAGTCTACAAAACCACCTCCGCACCTCCAGCTCCAATCCCTCCGCCGCCGCCCGAGTGACCTTCGTCCCTGAAAACGCCGACCTCTGCAACCTCCTTTCTGTCCGCGCGTTATCTCGCCGCTTGAATAAGGCATTTCCTAAACTCGATGCGATTGTGCTCAATGCCGGCATAGGAGGATGGTCGGGTCTGAATTGGCCATTAGCTGTCTGGGGCATTTGCACCGACATCGTCCATGAGACGACGTGGCCGAGCTACAAGCTTGCGCCTGTTGGCCTTATAACAGACAACCAGACTTCAACCCTCGCTGAAAAAGAGCCCCGATTAGGGACCGTCTTCTGCGCCAACGTCTTCGGCCACTACATGCTCGCGCACAATGTCATGCCTCTCCTGCACCGATCCGGCTCCCCCAACGGGCCTGGTCGTGTGATATGGCTTTCCAGCAGTGAAGCAACCATCAAGGTCTTCGGTACCGAGGACATTCAGGGCCTCCGGACTCGTGTCCCCTACGAATCATCAAAGTGCCTAACAGACCTTTTATCTCTAACCTCGGACCTCCCCAGCACCGCCCCCTGGGTGGAAAGCTTTTACTCCACCGACTTCGATCCCGAGTCCACGAACGAAAATACCTCTACAACAACACCCCCAAACATATATCTCGGCCACCCGGGAATCTGCGCTACCGCCATCATCCCCCTTCCAACAATCCTCATCTACGCCATGGTCGCCACCTTCTGGCTAGCCCGCATGCTCGGCTCCCCCTGGCATACGCTCTCCACCTACCTCGGCGCCTACTCCCCCGTCTGGCTCGCGCTCTCACCGCAATCCGAGCTCGACGCCGCCGAAGCGCCATACCGAGAACATGGCGGTGGCCGGGCGAAATGGGGCTCATCGGCGTCTCGGCTAGGCGTCGCCTCCAAGGCGTCTACGGAGGTTGACGGGTGGGGGCATGGAGGCGTTGTTGGGCCGGCTATTTTGGCTGAAGACCGTGCGAGGAGGCGGAAGCGCGGCGCGGTGGATCTCACGGCTGCGGAGAAGGAGCGGTTCGAGGAGGTGGGGAGAGAGTGTTGGAAACAAATGGAGGAGCTGAGGGTTCTGTGGAATGGGTTACTTGATGAAGAGGAGGCGAGCAGTGGTGTTAGGGAGTGAGGAAGGCATCGTCAGAAGACGTCTCCCTCTATACTTCCGAGTTTCTTCTTTGTTTTTCTCTGACTCTTTCTCCACTTTGGAACCTCTACATCTATGTAATAGACATGACAGGTATCTCATGTACACCACTATATAAAGCCTATCCTATACCTCTTAGAAGATAACAATATCTACGATAATAATACTACATAATCTATAGCACAAGTCTACTCTTGTCATTTCTAAAGTCCTCATTTCGATTTCCTTGCTTCTGATTTTTGTCATCCTCTTCTCTTCTTTTCTCCATATTTACATTCCTCATCCGCGTACATCATTAAAAACCGGTAAGTAGCGTAGCTTAGCAGCAAAAGTAGAAGCAGCCCGGTTTCTTGACTCATGACCATCCGAGCCAGAAACCGCAACTCACATAATGGATATAAAGGGGGGGGGGCAGAATATAATAGAATGCGAAGGGTGGTACACTCTTGTATCGGGAAAGGAAACAGGCGGCAACATGGGTGGAAGAAGCAAATTATGTATGGATATGTGTATGGTATGTATAAATATAGACCGTGCACGACTGACAAAAAAAGAAGAGGAATGTATGAAGTGTCGAGGTCCAATGAAGATATCAAGAAATCGATTACTAGGGCTGTAAACACAGAATTAAAGGGCTCGATTTCAAGCACGGGTTCACCGTCAAGGTGCTTAGCAATCTTAAATCAAGACCGCATGAAGGGAGGAGTTGATGGGGCATGGGCGTCAACCGTCAAGTGGTAGGCTTGAAATCGGCGGTGGTAAAAGCGCAAGTCGACTCCGGTCTATGCAACTGAGGTGATTCGAAGGAGGCGGGAGGAAAAAGAGACAGGAGGTGGGGTGTTGGGGTATGAAAAGGCGTTTACATGATGATAGCAGGAACTGATGGGGAATTAGTACCTCCGAACGACCTCGATTTTGGAGGAAAGGGGAGTAGTTTGGCTTACCATCAATGTTCTGCTTGATGCTCTTGTGGGGAAGAATGGAGCCACCGTTAACATAGATTTCATCACCAATGGTCACATCATCACCGAGAACGGTCACATTCTCCAGACGGGCCCATCGACCGACAGAGCTGTTCCATCCTACGATGGTGGACTTGATCCAGGCATGGTCCTTGACCTTGCTGTTCTCCATCAGAACGCAGCGCTGCAGACGGACACCGTCACCAATCACGACGTTGGGTCCAATGACAACATTAGGACCGATGCGGCAGTTCTTTCCAACCTTTGCGGTGGGGTCAACCATGACATTCCCACCGTATACGTAGGGCGCTGAGCTGGGAGCTAGGAGCTTCGAGTTGCGCTTTGTGAGGGAAGTGAGATAAAGGCAAGTTCCGGTGAGGAAATCCTTTGGTTGACCAACGTCCATCCAGAAGCCCTCCAGGTCAAATGAGTGTAGCTGGCCGTCCCGGACAATGGCGGGGAAGGTCTCTTGCTCGATGGAGGTAGGTCGCAGCTCGATGCGCTTCAGAACGCTCGGGTTCAGGATATACATACCAGCGTTGATGCGGTTACCAACGAACTCGACGGGCTTCTCCACGAATCTGTCAATACGCGAGGCGTGGTTGGGCTTGTGGACGACAACACCGTACTTGGACGGCTCATCAACTTTTGTGACGACGATGGTTCCTTCATCTCCATGGCGCTTGTGGAACTCGGCGAGTTGTTGGAAAGGGTAATCACATATGACATCGGAGTTCAGGACGAAGAATGGAGAGTCGTCTTTGCCGAGAATATCCTCTGCGAGTTTCAGGGGACCAGCGGTGCCGAGGGGTTCGCTCTCGACGGAGAACTCGATCTTGACATTGTATTGCTCTTCGTACTATTCCATCAAGAGAACGTAAGCATTCGTGGTAGTGCGCTTATGATTGAGGCTGTATACCTTCTTCAGGGCTGAAACCATAACATCTGGGCGGTAGTTGACAGCTAGAACGATATCCGTCACGCCAGCAGCAGCTAAGCTCTCGACTTGGTGTAGGATCATAGGACGGTTTCCAAACTCGACAAGAGGCTTGGGAAGAGTGAGAGTCTTAACACAAACAGAGATGATTAGCTTTTGGGAACAGCAATCGGCGGTTCATCGGAGAGGGGTTGTGCTCACAAGAGGCCGCAGACGGGTACCGAAACCACCAACGAGAATGAGAGCTGTTGGCGAAGTCAGAAGATGTTTTCTCCCAAGTTATGATCCACGAGGGTACGTACCCTTCATAGTTGCGGTAGACCGAGGTTAATCCAAGGAGATATTGTTCTGAAGGACGGAGGTGCGATGCGGGCGGGGAGCGATGAAAGGCGGTCCGCAGGAGATATAAAAAGTGAGGCGGAGGGAAAGCGTCGGTAGAATTTATTCGTCAATTGAAGTTATACACCGCTGGAAGTCCAGTATAAACCCAGGAGACAAGATATTGATCCCAGGAAGGCGAGAGTATAAAACACAGGAGAACACGTAGAGCCTTGCTTAGAGGAAGTCTGCTTGCGGACAGCGCCACAGGGGCAGAACGCGTAGGCATTATTGGCTGAGAAGACGCGATCAGGCGGTGCTTCCGATCAGGTGCCGTGGGGCTCGAAACCCCTGGATTTCGGACTACTAGTATGCTTTTTGCCGGTCTAGTCCTACATCATCGTTATGATTTGACAGCATTATTGACAGGACTGGCCGTCCGACATCCTGGCAGGCATCAATGCCTCAAGTCCTCCCCAGTGAGCAGCTGCGATTTTGTGGTTCTAGCTATGTAGGTCGACCGGAACCGAGTACAGCTACAGCTCGTGACCTCAACTACTGGATGTCATGCAACTTCGGGACAAAGACAGATCAGTCGCATATGATTAAAGGGGCCGGGGATTAGGTTGCAGGGCTGTTCAGGTTAGAGTCGAATTTCCGAAAAAGCCAGACGTCAAACAGATCATCTTTCGCAATTCCATCACAGCATTACCCGAGGTGACAGTAACATCGTGACAACCCAACCATTGCTCTCGCCCATGCCAGAAACCCAAACCTTCAAATTCCACAACCAAAAGACAGTACACTGCTAGTTCTGATTATAACATTCCGTCCTGAGAATCAGGCGGCAGAGTCATGATCCTTCGACGTTTGCTACCACCGCCTGCTGATTCCGGAACAAATCGTCTGATCCACTCGTGCACCTTGCGCACCTTCACCAGCGGCAGATCATCGTCCTTGGCAACATGGTTAAGAATGTCCCGCAATCTGTAAATCCCGCCTGTGTCAGTTGCATCGACTTGCTGGCGGTGCAGCAGGTCGATTTTGGTAAGTCCCCTCCGCAGACTCTGCCCATACACCCGGTCTCGGAAGCAGCTTAGTCCTACCGTGCGTAGCAGGACGATATCTCGTGGTCGAAGTAGCATCAGCGACGCGCGGAGCTCTTCCCCAGACCCATCGCCGCATCCGCGAGCAGTGGCCACCCTGTCGTCCGACGGGGGAAGCCAGAAAGTAACCGCAAACCCCGTTCTCGTCTCATCTCCTACCACCACTTCAACTAGGTCTTGCTCTCTTTTCCACTGTCTCGTCACAATGCGGCGAGGGGGGCGGATATCAATGATTGCAACGATAAGGTTGACCGTCATAGTTTGCGGCACGATAGAGGTCAAATACACTGTGCTAGGTATATCTTGCAGATTTCTGACGCCGCCCTGAATCTGCGGCCTTACAGTGGAAATCTCTCTCTCGTCGTAGGTCGCCATAGAGCTATTTATGCTTGCAGTCCATAGGCCACTGTCCATGGTGGATTCTCCCGAAAGTGCGCCAGGGGCAGATATTTCCGAAGTCTCATGGACTGAAAAAGAATGGTCGTAGAATTGGGATAGTGCCGAATCCTCTTGGTCGATTGCTTGTAGGCCAAGGGACATTGCGAGGTCATGAATTGTGAAGAACTGCGTTCCTTTTGTCGCCTCCAACGATGTCCTGCTTTGAGGCGTCTCTGGTACTACAAATGCTGGTAGAAGCCTCCATTTGACCAAAGACATATCTGAAAACATTCGAGATGTCTCATGGCGTCTTTCATGATTCTGAAAAGGCGGTAATGCTTCGCTGAGCAAGTCGCCCTCATCCCATCGTAAACTCGAATATGTCGGAGCTCCCACAAGGAAAATAGTCCTTGAGGACATCTTGGCTTACACGTCTCAAAAGGAATCAGCCATGAGTATTGAGGTTTGCAGTGAACTGCTTCTGTTGCTTGTATGTTGTCGGATATATATAATTGTTTTGGTAGACAGACCTAAGTCAAGCTGCCAGCGAAAGACGTGTAGCCCCCCACACACATTACACACATATATATTTGTGTATGTGTATGTGTGTATGAGGTATAGTGAGAGCTCCAGGGGGTGACTATGAAAAATCACTTGCTTTGTGAATCGAACCCACGACAACTACTATTTTGCGGTCTGTCATGTCGTACCGTGCTGTAGATGAAGGTCGCAATTTGGACTATACAGATGATAGATTGTGCACTCTGTCAAACTTCCTAAAGGGACGACAATGCAAGCGAGAGCAGAAGAAAAGAACAAGACTCTCTGTCAAGGAAACATCTTCATGTCAGTACTGAAGTTCGGAGTTAAGATATGGATAACGGAGGCAGTAGTGCCGGCACGTGACTCAAATCTACGGCGAGGCATATACGCCACATTGGCTAGACCCAACAATTGGCATTCGCCGCCGCCGCCGACTTGGAAGCAGTCATCCATCAGATTCCCTCGTTTCAACCTCCCATCTGTGTTCAACCCGGGGACGTTCTTGCGACCTCTGAAGCAATACTTATTATTCTTACTTCTCAACTCAGGGTCTCCCAACCGCCCTTACCACGAGGGGCTTTCTTGTGATCTCGCGGCCAAGCGCCGCTTACTTCTCCGAACATGGCCTTCCCACTGAAGCCGGTATGTGCTGTCGCATCTACCTTTAAAACTTACAAGTGCCTAACGAACATTTGTTCTTTTCAGAATGCAATGACATCCGGATCCTGGCCATTGATGCCGAAAGTACTAAAGTCACCCTTGCATCGCATCGGCCAGTCCCCTGCGACTTCGGGCATCGCACTCCAAGACCCGCGACGCCTACACACGGAGGTTAGTTTAGCTGCCTTGCAGAGTGCGGAAAGACCCCAACGCGCTACGCTTGAAAGCTACAAATACTAATGTTCTCTCAGTGCTCTGCGCGCATTTCGTCGCCTGCTAAGGCTGTCGCCTCTAGAGTCTACAGCGCACCTGTACATCGATTGTCGCGCTCTCTATTCAACAGTAAGCGCATTTGTCCTCTTTTCTCGGACTATACATAACAAGGGTGACTTTTATCAGATGGTTTTATATCGACCTCGTCGTCTATTACCGCTCGTCATTGCCACCCATTGACTGCCAGAACATACTCAACATTGGCCCCGCCACTGAATCGTGCTCGCCAGGTTCCCGCACTCGACAACCTGCAACAGCAACGTTATATTTTTGGCGGACCATCTCATGGTTTGTTGGCGCAAAAGGAAAAGACGGCAAACAACAACCCGAGTAGCGTCAATGCTCAAAATGCGTTTTACCAGGCCCTTCTTCGAGCCAACATGCCAGCCATTGTGATTGAGCGGTATAGAAGCGGCCATTTCTCGAACAATGCGGTTTCGGAACAGATCTACCTGAAAGCTCTGGAGCGTGTTGGTGGAGGTGTGCCCGCATCGGCGTCAAATCCCAACCAAGGTCTCCGATCTGATCAAATTCAAGCCGTCGGACAAGCAATTGCAGCCCAGAACCAAGGCGGGCAAATTGGAATCTCGTCTACCAAACAATCAGGAACCGGTGCCAAAGAGGCTCCTCTGTACGTTGTTGTTGAGGAATCCCTTGGCAGTGCCGTGTTTCGCTGGGTCAAATTCATCGTTCTTTTCTGTGCTTTCGCCTACGCGTCAATGATTGTACTCTCAATCATTCTCGAAACAACCGGTGTCTTGAAGAATATCAAAGGTCCTCACAGCAATGAAGCGCAGCCGGAACACCAAACTGTTCGTTTCAGCGACGTTCATGGATGTGACGAGGCAAAGGATGAGCTGCAGGAACTAGTTGAGTTCTTGTTGAACCCAGACCGGTTTTCTTCTCTTGGCGGCAAGCTCCCCAAGGGAGTTCTGCTGGTTGGGCCTCCTGGTACCGGAAAGACCTTGCTTGCTCGTGCTGTTGCTGGCGAAGCTGGCGTCCCTTTCTTCTACATGTCTGGCTCTGAGTTCGATGAGGTATACGTAGGTGTTGGTGCCAAGCGTGTCCGTGAACTCTTCACCCAAGCCCGGACCAAGTCCCCTGCCATCATCTTCATTGACGAACTTGATGCCATTGGTGCAAAGAGGAACGAGCGGGACGCTGCTTATGTGAAACAGACACTCAATCAGCTGCTGACCGAACTTGACGGATTCTCTCAGTCCACGGGTGTCATCATTCTGGCCGCCACCAACTATCCCGAGTTACTCGACAAGGCCTTGACTCGCCCTGGTCGATTCGACAGAAAAGTAGTGGTCGACCTACCTGATGTTCGAGGACGGATGGACATTTTGAAGCATCACATGAAAAACGTCCAAATTGGCACCGATGTTGATGTGGCAGTGATAGCACGAGGCACGAGTGGCTTCTCTGGCGCCGATCTAGAAAACCTGGTTAACCAGGCCGCCATCTTCGCCAGCAGAAACAAGCAAAACAAAGTCAATCCCAAGGATTTCGACTATGCCAAGGACAAGATCATTATGGGTGCAGAGGCTCGCAGCAGGATCATCCAGGATAAAGACAAACTTTTGACTGCCTACCACGAGGCTGGACATGCGCTGGTTGCATACTTCTCGCCGTCCTCCATGCCTCTGTACAAAATTACCATCATGCCCCGAGGAATGTCTCTCGGCTCAACGCACTTCCTGCCCGAAATGGACATGGTCTCAAAGAACTACGTTCAGTACTTGAGCGACATTGACGTTTCTATGGGTGGTAAGGTCGCGGAGGAACTGATTTTCGGGGAAGACCAGGTCACCAGCGGTATCTCAGCCGTACGTCTCTCATAACCCCGAAGTTTAAGGATAGTCGCTAACCATATGTAGGATCTCGCGAGTGCCACTCGAACAGCCTTTACGCTTGTCACGCGTTTTGGTTATTCTAAGAAACTCGGAAACGTCGACCTTTACGCCAACTATGACAGCCTTTCTTCCGAAACCAAGCAAGAAATAGAGGCGGAGGTTCGACGATTGGTCGAGGAAGCTCGTCTGCGCGCCACCAACATCTTGACGGAAAAGAGACATGAACTGGAGTTGCTGACCAAGGCGCTTATTAAGTATGAAACACTTTCCAAGGAGGAAATGGAGAAGGTCCTGAAGGGTGAGAATCTCGACAGACTTGTGGTTCCGGCCGATGCGCCTATGAAACTACCTGAGCCTCTCCAGCCAACGAACCTCACCCCGACCCAGGGGATCCAGGAACCGGCGCCCCGTGCGTCTGCAGAATAGTTGTCTGTCATTTTACATCTCTTAGATTCACTTTTCCTTGTTTTCCTATATTCTTTTTTTTCGATAGGGATTTTCAACGACTCGAGCTTATACATAGCGTCTTGGTAGGAGAGAAAGCAGGCATCTCTCGGCTACTGTACTGTATAACTAGCATACATATATCAGAAGTTCTGCATACACACCTATATCCTGAAAGGGAAACCGGAGAAGGCTGGACTCAGTGGACTCAGACTGGAGCCCTCTAGGCCATGTGACAAACCACGGCTACCCCAAATTCCGGAACTACGGGCAATTTGATAGACTTTATTTAGTAGCCGGGACAACTCAAGAATAATGCCGATAATCAGATGTAGTGCGCCAAGCCGAGCCCAGAGGATTGGATAATCTGGAGCAGAATGGCGACAGCCGAGAGGGATTCTGGATCAAGGGACAATTTTCCCATAATTTCTCCGTGAATCAGAGAAGACGGGCAGGGGCTGGGGGAGAAC
>RHLP01001050.1:0-11775 GCA_003719405.1 Aspergillus incahuasiensis | reverse complement strand
GGGTAGGGTTGGAAAGGAGGTGAGCGCACCCTGGTAGATCTCGCTGAAGACGACTACACCTGGGAACCGCGCGTTGGGGTAGCCCGGGATGGAGGGGTGGAAGACGTATATTCCTGGGTTGGTTAGCTGGGTTATGTATTGGATAACGGATGTGGGCTTGTGCGTACGCATTGAGCCATTGCCGTCTGCGGTTGTGGGGACATCGTGATGGTATTCCTTGATCAACATTTTGGGGTGTCTCGAGACTTCAATTGTTGTTGAAGCGTTGAACAGAGAAGCTCTGAGCTTGAACAATGCGGGGTGCTGCTGATTGTTGATAAGAGATATCACGTGAACTTAGTATTTTGATTCTATTATTGACGTAATATCTTCTAGCATATGAACATCGATTGTCATGATTATTTGGTGTCCGGAGAGCCGGAGGTAGAACATGTTTGTATCCCGTAGCAGTATACAAAAAAAGAGATATAGGCGTAAAAAGCATCAAAGAAACGAAGACAATAGATACAGTGAATGGTACAGATTAGTATAGGATCAGGGTGCGCGTGAGTTGTTGCAGACGTTGATCGTAGGCAGCGCGATGTAATTTGTTGACGTGCTTTAAATAGCCCATATGCAGCACAGGTCGATTGCACAGACCTAGAACACGTACTGGGAATAATTAGTATGTTGTCAAGTAAGGGCTCGGCGTACTCACAGGAATGAAGAGGTAAGGAACCTGTCTCTCATATTCAGCCCAAGCCTCGCCGTATTTGTTGCGGCAGCGCTGGATGTCGCGCAGGGCGCGGTGCGAGATCATGCAGGCGAAGAAAACAGGGTAGAACCACGGGAATGGGCTGTTGAAGCCAGTGATAAGACCCCAGTTGAGGGCAAAGTATAGATCGCAAGTGTAATGAATCTTGCGAGCCTTGCCGTCTGCGAGAATTAGTATCTTATTATAACCTTCTCGTAAGAATACTTACACCAGCCGTCAACCAAGATTTTGGAGCCGTCCGCGGCAGTGATGGTCTTGGGGTTGTGGAGAGTCTGCCAGGGCAGTTGAGGGAAGGCTTTGCGGAAAACACGGGTACCACGCTCCATCTGGCGGTAGCGGTTCTTCTGGCTGTTGGTGGTGTCCCAGACCCAGTACACAAACAGGTAAGCCACGTAAAGGAAGGCCAGGAAGTATCGGTTCCAGTGGTAGGTGGCCGGGTCGTGGTTAGCGAGGTAGATCGTGCAGTGGCAGTAACTCAGAGGCACGCCAGCCAAATTCCAGAAGATGAGCATGAAGCCCCATTTCTCATAGTACATATCCCTGACTAGTTAGCCAAAATCCTCCCCGCATCTAGTGCAACTCACCAAGTCGATACAATGCACTCCTCGCCCTTTGAGCAGGCGTTTGCGTAGAGGAAGTGCGCCATCATGAGGAATCCAACCTCTCCAGACACATATCCATACACTTCCCACTGTCGTGCAGCCGTGCCCATGGTGACAAGAAGAAGAATGTACCAAGGCAGACGGACTTCGAAGAACATCTTGAAATCCAGAACGCCAAACATGCGAGGGTTGAGCTCAGCACCCATGAAAAAATCATAGATAGGGTAGCCAGTCATGCGATGCTCTGCTCCGCGAGCCAATGCTGAGAAATAGGCGACGAAGGAGACCAGAAAGCCAGACAAGATAGCCACGCTCATGAGCGAACCAAACTCGTCAATGATGGTGTAGAGCTTGAAGAGTCCGGTAAAGTGAAGGGTACAGGCGATGGCGATTGTAGCCCAGAAAGACCAGAGAGCAGAGCAGTAGTACGGCAGCTGCTTGCCTCCGAGATGCGGCAAAGGACGACCCATGACGGTGATTCCAGGAACCAACAGATAGCAAACACCTTCGAAGATGAAAAACACCCAGTACATGGACCATGCCTTGAGAGTGGGGAACGCGCCTGTATACACGAGTTGTCCCATGTGCGCAAAGAACTCCGACATGCTCTGACCTTCTGCCGGACGAGGGAACTTGCCGTTGTAGTAGGTCGCGCCAATCCACATGTAGTACATCAAGAGCGGAAAGCCAATCATCATAGCAAGGACTCCTGGGGAGCCTCCAAACTCAAAATGTCCGCTATAATCAACCTTGGGATCCTTGCCTTCGACCCAGCCATCAATGATACGTTCCTCCTTGGCGTTTCCATTCGTATGTCCATTGGTTTGTCCGTTGGTGTATCCGTTGGTGTGGCCGTTTGCATGTCCATTTGCGTTGCCATTCGCGTGTCCATTGCTGAGGGATGGTTTGGTTTCGTCCTCATCGGAAGCTTCCTCGCTTCTAACCTTCGTGGTCCGTCTCCGAGTGGTCGATCGCGTCCGGCCCCTACTCTCCGTCGCGGAATCGGATACCTCCTCGGATGGCGCAACGCTGCTGCGGGTGGTCCGACGGCCGCCAGGCGTCTCGACGTAGCCAGGGCGGTCTACTCTCCTACAGCACAGATACAAGTAAGCTATTGATACCAGAACAGCCCAGGGAAAGGTACAATGTTCAAGTGGGAGTGGTTGTCGCAAATTTGCCCCTTAAAGCAACGTGGTGACTTACTTGGGCGTTCTGCCCGTCTGGGAGCGTGTAATTGTCATAATTACGTGAGCATGCGAGAATTGGTAGCTGTGGCCCTCCAACAAAGGAATTTCAGCAGGAACAAAATTCAATTGTCGCGCGGAAAAGAAGGACAAATGGGTGGAATGTTGGGCGGAAGGACAACAAAAATGAAGCCGGGGAACTTTTAGCTTGACGATCGTTTAAGGGGCCAACCACTCAGCATCTGCAGCTGCAGCCAGGGCTCCACCCCAAACAAGATCCCTCGCAGGCCCAAGCACACTTGCTAACAGGGACTCCTTGAAGCAGTGTACGTTGAATATTTCGTCTAAACGGAATACTATATAATATATGACTGGTGAAAAAGCAGTACTGACCGTCGACTCCTGCCCTCTACTCCCAGTACACCAATGACAGCTCCGCTTGCAAAATGATCAAGAGGGGAAAAAATACAGAAAATGAGTAATGCGGCATTGGCACCTATGATTTAGGCACCGCGCTGGATATTGGTGGACATGAGCGTAATCTTCTTGTTCTTCTTCCCCTTCTTCTTCGCCTGGGAGGAATTGGTGTTTTCGTCCACGGCAGTTTGAGCAATCAGCTCGGATTCCTGGTGAGCAAAGAGCTCATCCTCCCAGCCGTCGCGCCACCCATCGCGGGGAGTAGACCTCATATGATCTGGCTGTCCTGATACGTTGGAAGCTACAGTAGCAGTTCCCCAGACGGTGCGTGATCCAGGAGGACTATTTGGCGGGCTTGTCAATGCGCCGACAAGGGATGATGGCCGAGGGGGCGAGGCTGAAGATGCGAACTCGATATTAGCACCATCACTCGCTAACGGCAGAAAGTCGCGGTCAGAGAATGGTCGATCTTCGGCACTAATACTCGGCATCTTCTGACGGGCAGCAGCCCAGCGCTTCTCGTCCTCTTCCTTCTCCGCTCTTATGCGACTCTTTTCCTCGCGAACCTCCTTGTCCTTATGCCGCTTCCGTCTCTTGCTGATCTCGGTGCTGAATTGCTCTAGAATGTCCGCGGTCACAACATCTCCCCAGTCGCACTCGAGGAAGTTGACCTCACAGCCCTGAGGAAGATGGCCGAGGTACTTGACGCGTTTGCGCAACTCGTCGTCGACAATGTGGCCCGTCGTAATGTGTTCGACACGGGGTAATATGGTTGCAGGAAACGTGGAGTATTCGCCAAATGCAGCTTTGAGGATGCGAATGTCAAGGGGAGAAAGATAGTAGTGGGGTAGAGCTTGGTAGAAGAAGTATGGCTGGTCGGAAGGATGAGGAGCATTACCGCCCTTCTTCTTCTCGCCGTCCCGGCCGCTCACAGGATTCTTCTGCTTTTGTTTCGTGCCGTTAGTCAGACTCAGGTTGCCGATTGCCTCTGTGGTTTGAGCGACATCAGTGGCATCCGACTGCGGGCCGGGTGAGGATCTGCCTGACTTCGCGGCGTGTTGGGCTGTATACATGAGCGCGACTTCGTCCGGTGGCTGCCGGAAGGCGATAGGGGCTTTTGGTGGGAGATTGGTTGTTGTTGGCTGCGGTAATGTCTCAGGGGGGTTTCCGATCCCCTGAAGCTTTTGCTTGGCTTCGTTGATAGTCGACACGGCCTTTATGGTCCAAGTAGTCTCGTCCCCGAACAACACTTCATCTTCTTGTTCCTGTCTGCGCAAATCTTCGATTTCCGCGTCATACTGAGAAACCATGTATTCTTCTCCCCCTTTCATGATACGAGCGTAGTCCGCAACTTCCGCCGCATGGTACCAGGGAATGTCTTCTCCGAGAGCAAGGCTTTCAGCACCATCCCTGGGTAAAGCAAGAGTACTACCGGGAGCCCTCTTAACTAGTCTCAGCACGACATCGCCGCCCTCCAGTGGAAGGTCCCCTTCCTGGCCGCTGAACCATCTTACGGGCCGCGTTTCTGATATGTAAATGCTATCCCAGCAGATAGGGCACTTTTTCCAGCGCGTTTTTTTCTCCGGAACGGGTTTCTCATCGTCTGTCGAGTGCATAAAACGAATTAGACAAGGCAGACAAAAGATATGCCCACATCGTGCCATTCGCGGTGCCACGGGCGTAGACAAGCAGATCGGGCAGCTAGACGACTGAGTCTGAGCAGACACAAGAATCTGAAGAACCGAATCCCAGTCCAGATGAACATCGGCATTAGCCGCTTGGGCATGATATGCTCGATTTGGCGCCACGATGAATCTATAGTTCGCATGCACATAGCGAGCCTTGTCCATGGCATGATAGCCGGAACCAAGACCCCATGAGTTGTAGCGGCGCGCATTTCGCGGTGGCGGGTGATACTCGGGTGGCGGGGGAAGAGAAAAATTCATCAGATGGGTGATGGACGTTTGTCCCTTTCGACTGGTTGTTGATCTCATGATGGCCTACATGATCAGCCGAGCAATCGGTACTGGATAGGAAACACCCACCGACTCATCAATATCAGCATCATCCAACAGCCGAGGGCGTCTCTGTCGCTTGTGCTGGCTCTTCAGAGCCTGGTTATTCCGTGCAGAACTTGAATTCCTCGACGCCAATCCCGCGCCGAAACTGCCCGAGCTCCCAACACGTCTATTACCACTATCGGCCGCCGGCGCGGAGTGGAAGGTTGATGATGATGGGGATTTGTTTGGTATATTCACCGCCTTGGAAGTGGTAGGGGTCTGGCCAGAATTGGACGACATTGCTTGCGGAGCAATCACGTCTCGGTATCCGAAGTGGTTGGAGGCGAAGATTGGAGAGGGGCCGAGTCACGTCTTCCCAGGGGACCCAACAATAGCAAAACAAGGTACCTCAAAAGCAAAACAGTATGTTCGAGTGAGTGAATGATGTACGTGACCCCGAGGGGCGACAGGAGAGGAGAAGCACCAGAAACCTGATCCTCCTCCGGCTCAAGGCGAGAAAAGGGAGAAATGCAACTGAGGGGCGAGGCGACTGGAGGTATGTCATCGGGGATCTTGGCAGTCGGAGCCTCAGGCACGTGCCACCCGCCGCCGCAGGGCCGTGAAAAAACATCATCTCAACCCAGTTGGGGCACCTCGTCGTCTTTCTGCCGCTGCCCGTCCGTGGTCCTCCCTCCCACCTAGTCCGCCCTCGAAGTTCGGACTATTTTTCTGTCTTCCATTCATCAAAAACTGGTTAGTCGGCCCTACAGTTCATGCTTCCCGCCTTGGTTTTCTCTTTCATCCCATGGCTTCTCCGTTCCGTGCGTTCGAAGCTAACACACGACCTCGTCTCCCCCGTCTAGACATCCCGCGTCTGACCGCATAATTCACGATACACCACTTTAAACACCTTGCGACCGGACGGATAATGGCCGCCTAGGAGGCTCTACCTCCGTCTCGAATTTCTCTTCCAACCCTCGTATGGCTCCCATCGAGGCAACGCGTGGCTGAACTTGTCAAGGCGGCTCTCTTCCGTGCCTGGACATGATGAACCATCATCTGCCCGCAATGCCCCATGGGCAGCCACCAATCCCTGCGCCTCGGCGCCAGCAGGACGTTCCCTACGCGAGTGGCCCTCCCAACATGCGGTCGCCCCCGGCATACATGGGTTATCCGCCTCAGATGAACGGCCATCCTCCTCCGGCCGCCTACTCCCCGCAGCAGTACCCCCAGTGGTATACACCTTTCCCGCCAATGCAGATGCCACCCCGCCCACACTTCAATCCATATGCACCGGCCTTCATCTCATCTTACCCCCCTACACAACCCCTGATGGCTCCAGCCCATATGCCACCACAACCGCTACCTCTGCAACCAAGAGCTTCGACTCCATACCAGAACCCGATGTCCCCATCTGTGGGCCCGGCTCCTGCATTCATCCCACCGCAAGCCCAGTCTCCCATCGTGCTTCCCGTCCATACACCTAGTCCGGCGACGACTTCGTCTCCAGCTCCCGCGCCTGTCAACCCTGTTTCCCCGCCCAAAGAACCATTCCGCGCTCCGGTAAGCATTCCACTACCTTCAATTTGGTCTGAATTGCTAATGTGTAAACAGCTTCCGTGGCTCTCAATCCCCGAAAGTCCTTTCCCAGCCAGGGCTCCCCGCGGGCAACGAAAGATTTGCAACTTGCAGACCTCGTCCGTTTCCGTGCAACTTCCCCCCAAGGATGGGCAACGGTCTTTCAACGAAGAACCGGCTAAGCCTCAGGAGATCCAGGCGCAAACACCATCTGAACTGCAGACTCCTACATTGTCCGTTGCTCCCTCTGTCGCGGATTCCACTCAGCCAACAACACCATCTTCTGCTGTGCCGAGCTCCTCTACCCACCAGTCCAAGGTTGCGAAAGCAGCAGTCCCTGTTGTGCCAGTGGTCCCAGTCATTCCAGTCCCAAACACTCCTAGCCGCGGCAAGGGTGACGCCATTCCTTCTGAGACCCCCAAAGCGGCCTCAGAGGCTCTCAGCACCCCTGCCGAGGCGCCAGAGGCGGCCGCAGAAGAACCAGCTGAAGACAAGCCCGTCGAGCCTGTCAAGCCTGCGGCGCCAAAATCCTGGGCGGACTTGATTCGAAACAAAAATCCTGCTCGTAATGCAGCCACCCAGAGTGCAGCACCCGGTGTGGTCAATGGCCTCGCGAAAAGCCAGTCTGTTGCCGACGTCATAGTCAACTTGAGCGACGACGTTTCCCAGTACAGCGATAAAGTGACTTTCCTTGAACCCAGAGGGCTTGTCAATACTGGTAATATGTGCTATATGAATTCGGTGCTCCAGATTTTAGTTTCATGCGTTCCTTTCTATCAATTCTTGGATCATATTGGGAAGCGGGCGTCCCACAGCTTTCACAGTGACTTTCCTATGGTTGATGCTTTGATTATGTTCATGAAAGAGTTCAGAGTCATTGATGCTGCGCACGACGAAGAACAGCTGCGTATGAGGCTGAAGGCGAACGAACTCGAGCAATACGGAGATGCTTTCGTTCCAGAGTTTGTTTATGAGGTTATTCGCCAGCTACCGCGTTTCCGAGACATGCGACGCGGCCACCAGCAGGATGCGCAGGAGTTCTTGGGCTTCCTTCTCGAAGAGATGCACGAGGAATGCGCGCGCGCTGCCACTGCAAAGCCATCCAATGAACCTGCCACTGAGACCGAGAACAGCGACGGTTGGCTGGAAGTTGGTCACAAACAGAAGCCTGCCGTCACACGATCCTCTGGCCACATTGCCTCGGAATCGCCCATCACGAAGATTTTTGGCGGTAAAATTCGTTCTGAGTTCCGCGTACCTGGTAACAAGGCCTCCGTCACTTTAGAACCGTATCAACCCTTGCAGCTTGACATCGGCGCTCCAGACATTAACAACATTGTGGACGCACTAAGGGGCCTCACTAAACCTGAAAGCATCCAGGGAGACTTCAACTCTTCACGCGGCCCGAATGTGACCGCAACCAAGCAAGTTTTTATTGAGAGCCTGCCTCCTGTCCTCATCCTTCACCTCAAGCGCTTCCAGTACGACAGTGTCACTCATGGCACGCAAAAGATCTGGAAGAAGATCGGGTACCCTCTGGACTTGGAGATCCCCCGGGAGGTTTTCCCGCCTCACAGACGTAACGTCATGATGGCTCAAGGTGGACTCCCTAAGTACAGACTCACTGGAGTCATCTATCACCACGGTAAGAATGCCAGCGGTGGCCATTATACCGTCGATGTTCGTCGCCAAGAGGGCCGCGAATGGATTCGCCTCGATGACACTGTCATTCGTCGCATCAGGAGCGAAGACGTGGCCGAAGCTGGTGGGGAAGAAGATCCCAAGGTGCTTGCTGCGGCGCTGGAGCAGCATAAGCGCGACAAGGACCCCACCAACATCTATGACCATTATGAACAAGGCGACCAGTCTGACGATGAACGAGGTTGGAGCCAGGTTAACGGCACTGGGTCTGGCCACTCGAGCAAGAAATCCACGTCCGCCATCAACGGCACTCCAAACCAGTCCAACACATCCTCTGGCGTGCGTACCCCTCTAGGACGGTATGGAACCCGCGATAACAAGGTCGCGTATCTATTGTTCTACGAGCGTATCCCGTGAGTTAGCGTACCGTTCAACCGGATATGCTAAAAGTCGACACGCCCAAAGCGCGTTTACTCAACTATCAGTTCATTTTGATCTCCTTCAACCCCCAAGTTGTGCAACTTGATCAATTGCACAACTCTACATTCGATCAATACATTGGGGTGGATCTATCTCTCACCCAAAATGAAGATATCGGGCTTTATACTCGAGAAGCAGTCTCATCAGATGTTGTTTTACCCTCCATCTTGTTTCCCATCTCGCTATTTGTCCCATTCCCATATTACGATGGTTATCTCTAAATGTCTATGCTTACTCTTTGCCCTTACCCTCGTGAATGCTTTATGGTAGCTGCTTGCTATCTTG
The DNA here is from genome assembly GCA_003719405.1 of Aspergillus incahuasiensis. NCBI lineage: Eukaryota > Fungi > Ascomycota > Eurotiomycetes > Eurotiales > Aspergillaceae > Aspergillus > Aspergillus incahuasiensis. The sequence continues at coordinate 2,834 of RHLP01001050.1, read as the reverse complement.
TTCATTTCCGTCATCTACCGTCTGATATGGTATGCTTCCTTGTCTCTGTTTCCTTCCGATGCCGCATCTGGTGGATGCGGATGCCGCTCTGATATATACCCGGATTTCCTCGCATAGCCCTTTGGTTTAGCTCACTCATGGCAGTTTGTGCTTCTGCTTCTGCCTCTGCTTGGGTGAGACGGGATTATAACGACTGCATGAATTTCCTTTGATAGATGTGCGTGTTATCAAGAGCGTGGCTGTTGCTGCTGTGTTGTTGCTGTTGCTGTTGCCGTTGTTGCTGGGACGGACTATCGCTAGCTACTTGGAGTGTGTTGTCATGTGTTGGGTGTCAGGAGGGCCGTCATGGCTATGTTTTCTATGCTTATATTAATGGTACTGTGGTCTGGTTGGTGGGTGGTGGTCGTAACGGGTTCGTTGAGTGCAAGAGAAGAGTATATGAGAGGATGTGAGGTACAAAAGCTTGCTTCAATAAAACACTTCGACTAATCCCGTCCCTCAACCTAGTCGTATACTTAGATGCGAACTGATTCCGTCAACGATTCCGGCGGGCGTCGCTGTAACCCCTCACCTCCCCCCATCGAGGGCCATTCCCCCAATACTGCTAGATACTGCTACAACAATCAAACCCATGTTCCCAAACTCCAACGTGACTATCCACTCCCTCAACCCCCAAGACGCATCGGCCCATGGACTCACCCAGCACACACCCAAGTCTACGCCCCCCAGAAAAGCCGCTCACTGATCGTGGCTTCGCCAACTACGTCTTCGAAGTAAAGAATGCTATTAAGACCGTTCCAGATCCACCACGGCCCCGGCGGTAGCGGGAGAATCCCCAGCCCTAACCACGACGACGGGCCTCGAGGAGGAACCGGAGGGCCGCGGTCTCTTGTGCCTGTCAGCGGTGTTTGTGTTTGTGATGGTGCTGGGGCAGGGGCAGGGGCAGAGATACCCAGGGATGGGGGAATCAGGTCCTGGGCCTGCACGTGGTGAATCAATCTACTGGTTGAGCGAGAGAGGGTTCAAGCGCTTACCTGTTCCCTCTGATTGGGATCTTTCTGCTCTGTCTAAGCAATCCCCCTTGCCTGCCGTTTACTTTGACCTTTTGATCCAGGTTGCACTCCGTATCCACCCTGTCCCCGCTCCCGCGAACTATCGTCTAGGTTTAGCGTCAATCTAGGTGTTCTCGAGCTACGGGACGGGGGGTATGTTTCTGGGATAGGGAGAAAAAAACGAAGGAATGCGTGTAAATTGTAGGTAGGATTACTGGCCTAAGTCAATAGGTCAGACCATTAACTGTACTCACTGTGGCCTGACTCGTGGGGTGTCGCGTAGACAGTGCTTTAAATACACGATACATATTGCCTGTCGATACTCTGTATCATCTGTAGCTTTGGCTACGATTTGATGGCCGACGTTGTGGACCGGTATCATCCTTTCAGCCCTAGAGGCACTTCTATGTACGTGTTTGGTATTTGGATGTCGCTACCTTTCGAGTGTGTTATCGAGTGGAGCCACAACTCCATATCTACCGTAGGGCATCTTCCACTGCCACCTTTTCACCACATACGGCACTTCCCATCTAGCCTGGACCTAACGCTCCTCTATTACCACCCCAACTAAGCAGGGGCAACAGATCAAGCCCCATCCATCAGCAGCATCTACTCACTCCTCGCCTCATCCCCCATCGCCTCCGTCTTCAGCACCAGATTCACCGGCCGTGCAGGCTCCTCGTCAGCCCCAGACCCAAGTCTCGCATCAGAAGACGGCGACGCGGAACGAATAACGCTTCCCCCAATCTGGAACGCCACAGGCTGCGGGGTCCGTGAGCGGCTAGCCGCCGTGGGCAGGGAGCTATCAGGCCTGCGCGTGCGGCGGCTCGTCGTCTCGACATGGTCGTGCGTCGCCGTGCTGTGCGTCTGGCGGTTGCTGGCGAGCGGAATGGGCTCGTCGGCAGTGCTGGTGCTGATGGCCTGCGAGATGGTGCGGGGGAGGTGGTAGCCGGCTTTGGCGAAAGGGATGGAGAGGCCGTGCACGACGATGCTGCAGATGACGAGGAACCAGACGACGACCTCGATGGTGTCGGAGATGTGCTGGGCATCGGCGCGCACGGAGCCGTCCGCAATGGTGATTTTGGCAAGGTACTCCCTGCTCACGGAGAGGTAGAAGATGGCGCCGACGCCGATGGGGCCGAAGAAGCCGACGAAGGTGGTTTGGAAGAGGGTATCGATTTGGTCGATGTAGTGGTGCATTGCGAAGATTATGGGCATGCGTCGAAGCAGCAGGATGAGGATGCCCAGTGGGATTAGCCGGTAGATGGGGATTACGTCGTTCTTGAGGAAGAGGTGCCATGGGCACACGGCGCCGAACCACATGAAGACTGCTAGGTTGAGGAGCATGTCGATGGTGGGTTGGAGGGAGTCGTCCATGGTCTCCAAGCGGAACCAATCACTGGAGGGTTAGCTTGTTGCCGACTAGATTAGTCCGGAAGCTTACTCTTGAGTAAAGACGTTCCCTGCAACGAAACATGCCAGCAGGTCGTCTGTTCCGATAAGTCCACAGGTCCCCACGATGAAGAGCTGGAACGGTCAGTTTCGCTCAGTTCGCCTAGAGGATCGCGGGCTGGCTTACCGCAAGAGCAATGGCAAAGACCAGGAAGCTCTCCCGGTCGACATAATGCTTCTCCTCGGCCCAATGCAGCAGCTCCCTAGAAATCCACCCAACCGTGACCCCATACCCAACACTCAGCAAGATCTCATAAGCCCACGTCTCGTAAAACCACAACCCCATAGCCTTCCCAGCACCCCCACTAAACCCCTCCCCCCCCATCCCCG
>RHLP01000105.1:0-19317 GCA_003719405.1 Aspergillus incahuasiensis | reverse complement strand
AGATTCTAATCTAGAAATAGTTCATCCCTAACTATTAAGGTTTAAAATTAAATTCTGCTATGTAATACTGCCTTTAAGCAAATCCTATTTAAATAGTAACTTAGTAATCTATATAATTTAGATAATTAATTAATAAATTATTTCTACCACTTACCTTATTATTTATACAGTTAAATACTTAACAGTAGTCAAAGTCAAATTAAGCATCTCACATCCAACTACCTCCGGTGGTAAAAGTACTCCGTACTACTCCGGTACTCAATTCTCCACTTTTACGTGGGACGCCAGGCGGAGGAGCTTAGACCTTTCCATCCCTGCCGATCTTACGTGTCCTTACAGACTTGTTGTTAGCCAACATCCAGAAGCGCACCTTGAGCTCCTCGCACAGCATAATCCAGTAAAATGGCTGACTCTGATGACGAGTATTGTGGAGGTGCCTCGGAGGATGAAGGCGACGACAATTTCATCAGAGGGTCGCGAGGTGCGGCCGGCCAAGCTTCGAAACGGAGGAAACAGAAGGGCGGAGCAGAGTTTGAGCTATCGCGAACGTGGGAAACCTTGGTAGAAGGTGCAGATGGTACCATCAGCTCGACAGTGGGAGGGCTACTAGAAGCTAGCAAAAGGAAGAGGTGAGTTCCTCGAAGGGGTTTCGTCTTGATCACTGGCGGTACTATACCCCCGCGATGGATTCTCAGCAGTGCTAATATCACTTTCAATTGAAGGCTTCTCAAAGACACAACACCATTACAACGCGGCATTATACGTCACATTATTCTGATTCTAGATCTATCACAGTCAATGATCGAAAAGGACCTACGGCCGACACGGTATCTTCTGACACTCCGATATGCCCAAGAGTTTGTGAGGGAGTTCTTTGAGCAGAACCCTATTTCTCAAATTGGTGTTATCGGGCTGAGGGACGGACTTGCCCTGCGAATCAGTGATATGAGTGGAAATCCTACGGAACATATTGGCGCAATACAGGAGTTGAGAAGTCAAGATCCAAAAGGTCTTCCCAGTCTACAAAATGGGCTTGAAATGGCTAGAGGTGCACTATTGTAAGTATCTATTTGCTGGAATCCGACGATATGCTCCATCGTGACTGTGTGCCCTCAACTAACCTCCGTGTTCCTATAGTCATACCCCCAGCCACGGAACTCGAGAAATATTCATCGTTTTCGGCTCACTGCTTTCTTCCGATCCCGGTGACATTCATCAAACGATCACTACACTTACTGATGATAAGATTCGCGTTGGAATCGTGGGTCTTGCTGCCCAGGTTGCAATTTGCCGTGAGCTATGCTCGAAGACAAACGGCGACGATGATACTTATTACGGCGTGGCTCTCAATGAGCAGCATTTCCGCGAGTTAGTGATGGATGTAACAACTCCACCAGCCACATATTCCCAGAAACAATCCACAAGCTCACTTCTAATGATGGGTTTTCCATCCCGTACCATTGAACCTCTTCCTTCTCTCTGCGCATGTCACTCTAACCCCACGTCAGGGGGATATCTATGCTCGCGGTGTAACAGCAAAGTTTGTGGCCTTCCTGCCGAATGCCCATCCTGCGGCCTTACTTTGATCTTATCAACCCACCTCGCTCGGTCTTACCACCATCTATTTCCCCTTATGAACTGGGTGGAAGTCTCTTGGCGGCGTGCAAACCACAGCACCACTTGTTTCGCTTGCGGTATTCCTTTTCCTGCTGTGCCCCCGGAAGAGCAATGGCAGGCTATTGAGAACCTTGCCAAGGGAATGAGTGTCAGCAGTCGTTACGAATGTACAGTATGTCAAAACCATTTCTGTATTGACTGTGACCTCTTTGCACATGAGGTGGTACATAATTGTCCTGGCTGTCAGAGCAAGGCTGTGCCTCGTACCCAAGACAATGTACCTAGAAGTCATGATGGCCTAGACCAGATGAATACATCATGAAAAAGACGTGTTATATGCTGTGTTTGAACGCTGGTTTATAACATCGAAACTGGGTGCCTCGACGCAATTAACTCTAGGATACTGACGACATGTCCACCAAGTGTTGTCTTCAGAGAGCCTTATGGAGAAGCATTCCGTGCGATTCTATTCTGATGGGTCCGATAATGATACTATACCCTATGGTACCGTTAGCTGGCTTGATCGGAGAGTACGTACGGAGTAGTACACTCTAACCAAACCAGATCCGGGGACCTCGGCTAGACCAAGCTTCCTGTGCCAAACTCCAAATCCACTTTTCTAGCGGTTCACTACTACAACATTAGCCATCGATGATTCAAGGAAGCGAAAACATATTATTAACATTGACCCGCAACAGTCCGAACCGCTTCTTATTATCCAAGAGAAAGCCAAGATAGAGAGGGTGCCGCCCATGGATACCGTTGCAGAGCTGGGAGCATCTTCCCCACCTCTCCGCACTAGCACCCCGGCCGCGCAAACAGAATCTCAACCGTCGGCAATCGATGTCTTTGAGCGATTCAGGAGTTATCCCTTTGGGACAGACCGCGAATTTGCAGCTGGTCTTGCATTAATACTCGGTCACCCAGAAATGCCCGCGTCGGAAGATGAGATAGCCCGCAATGACGATTTGGTCCTTCAAGCGAAATGTTATTACTTTGCTAGGTACGTGTCACCTCAGGGGACAGCTTCTTCTATCCGCTATACGCCTGCATAGGCTAGTTCTTGAAAATTTTTATGGCCCATGTTAATCAGGGGTACGTTTCCTCCCAGGAAACATAATATCGCTACGCCGTTAGATGGCGGGACCTACAAATCGTGGCTTGAACGGAGACGTGCTACGGGCGTATCTGTAGATGAGCTGCTCGATACCAGCCGATCGGGAACACCAAGGCAGTCCTCATCTGAAAATACAGAACATGTAGCACCGTCTGCGTCACAGGAACCTTCTTATCCCACTTCATTTGCTCACATTGTTGAGCTGATCACGACGGGCCAGCCGATCCCGGGAATTGAACAGATACCCGACATCCTGTTGACAGGTCAAGGTGCTGCAAGTGCAAGGCCCAGGAGAATGAAGCCCTGGGAGAAGGGTGCTATTTAGTCTTACTTTCAGTCGATAATGCCGTCGAATGGACGCTCGCCCTTTCGTCTAGCAGCCTACGACACAATAGCTATATGACTTTGGTTGACTTTGCTTGGGGAAGCGGGCAATGCTCTTGTATTGTGCATTGTTCCTTTGCAAGCCTTCTCTGCATGCGGGACTAGACACAACCTTACATATATGTTTCGAGAGAGGACCGCCAATATGAATACGAAGAATTGATCATTAGAAATATTCATAGGCAAGCAGCCTCGTCTATAAAGACAAAGTTGATACACAGACATTTGACTGCTGTGGGCATTCTGTACGCCCTCCACCGTACACCTATAAGAAGCAAACCGCCTTCCTGGAAAAATGGAACCTCCCGTCAAATCCCATGGGGCAGGAACACGAAAAGCGTGGAACGCTGGAAAGATTAACAGTAAAAAGCCTAAGAGTTCAATGAGATGAGTATATGAGATAAGCACCGAGGCGCGTAGGATGTCAAGCTTTTTCGGCCGTCTTCCTACCATGTAAATTTGGTAAGTTCGAAGTCTGGTTTGCGGGGCAATCATGCACACAAATCACATCTAAGATCGAATCTATGTCTGGGTCGGGTCGTGCCGGTTCGTACTTTCAGGATGTTCCAGATACCTGATGACACTTCGGTTGCTTGTCTCTGCTTGTCTGTTTTAACGAAATGGGGGGTAATTAGGGCTCCACTGGCTTCCTCGGTTGAAGCGGCCACCATGCTGGTTGGGTGCCTGGAATCGATCATCGTTGAAGTTGTTGAACCGGCTAATCTGTACGCCGGTCCCCGGTCCTGGGCGAGTGGTATGAGACAGATTGCAACAAAGCATCGCCACACGGGAGCCAAACTTGGATCCACGCAGAGAAACCATGTGCTTCCTAGATATAAGGTTAGACCAGGAAGAGGTGCTGCGACTGAGAAGCCTTACCGGATATGGGTTGCAACAAGCTCTCGTTGGTGAGGCGCAGCATTCATAAGAATCCATTGAATGAGGTAATTTCCGTATTGATCTCCAGCAACTGCTGCGGTTCAGAACGATACACCTGCAAGGCGGCCGAACTTTGGGTAGAACTTACTGTCTATCAACGGCATTCTGGGTCTATCTGTACGACCGGTACACACTCGAGACAAGTAGCGGTCCAAGAACTCTGAGCCGCCAATCTTCAGGCATTTCTCCACGATCTTGGACGCAAACTGATCCATGCTGTAATCCACTGCCCAAAGAAGGATGTGTTCAATGGCGCGGCTTTTATCATGAGGAGCACCATGCTCGCAGATGTGCTGAATACACCAATTTCCAAATTGACCATGGGCGAGTACATCAATCTTCGCTAAAACCTCTTCGATAGCAGGGCGCTAAAGGCAATGGTTAACTCGAGAGCTACCATGATGATGACTCAAAGTTGCTCATGCTTTTAGAGGGGTAGTCATAACGGCCATTGAAGCACATACCTTCTCGTCTTCCACACAGTTTTCGAAGATATTCTGAACCACCAAACTCCCGGTCTCACCAAGTGCAACCTCATGCCACATTCCGCGCAGCGCTTCGTTTACCTTTGCCATGATCTGTGGAGGCTCGCCACTCCAGCGTAACTCAAAGAGCTTTTGCCATACATGGCATGCATATCGGTGAATCACGGTTTCAGGAATCCTGCGTAGAAGCTCATGTACCATAACCGCTTTGTGTTCTTCAGGCACGCAATCGAAGGCCTTCTGGACAACGTGGCAGCCGAAAGGATCCATGCTAAGGCTCAAAGTGTTGCCTTTGATAGCATTCGCGATGGCAATGATCTGCTCAGGAGTGCCATGCTCAAAACAGCGCTGCACTAGGAAGTTGCCAAATCGATTTACCATGAGGGAGTACGCTTGTTGTATAATCGCTTCGATAATATCAAATTTCTGCTCCGTTGTTCCGACTTTAAGTTTTTGCTGCAAAAATATGGAGGCTTGTTGGTCATTGTTGCATACAATCTTGTCAACGATATATTTCCAATCGCAAGAAACGTTCTTATCTAGCAGTCGCCGATAATTAAGTGGCTCGAGCGGGGATATGTACGTTTGAATAGAGGTTCCACTGGCCTAGAATTGTCAATCAAAACGCAGAAATTGCCAAAGTCAAGCAAAACTCACCGACGAGGTTGTCCAGGGTAGGGAGCTTCCACTGGGCGTCGAAAACTCGGTTGCTGTTGGAGATAGTGGTGGTGCAGCAGCCCGCTGATGGTATGGAGGCAAGGGATAGAGCCCTACTTGTTGATAAGCGCTGCTCGACTTACTCGGTGGTGATCGGGAACCCTGACTGTCAGTTGAGCTAGGGGCAAATGCACCCCACGGAGAGCCTGACCCAGGAAAGCATGACCCAATGCGATTCGGCTGAGCAGTCGGAGGCCGTGGTGCAAATCCTGAACTCTGTAAGTACCTAGCTTGATCCTCTGAGAAAGGTCCGTCAAAGCTGCAAGGGGCTGTGGAGGGACCTGATAGCACACGATGAGGCTGGAAAGAATTGCTTGCTGAAATTGCAGTAGTTGTAGTTGCTGGTCCCCAAAACCTGCTCGAGTCTTGACCGAACGAAGCGCCAGGCAGTGTTAGATTATTGTCGACATAAGTCTTATCTGGATTCAATCCGACACCGTAGACTTGCTGAGCAGGGGTAGCCCAGAACCCCCTAGCCCGATTATAGGCACCAGCAGAGAGAGCATCCGATATATCGGACTGTGAATCTTCTTGCGTGTTCCAGCCGTCCTGAAGTAAATGAGGCGTCGGTATAGAGGCATTGAAGGCACTCTGCAAGTTGGTGATTGTTTGTTCGCTAATGTCGCGCCCACTGAAGTCAGCCTCTGATGGAGGTCCAAGGGCTTGGTCCAAAGTGTGTTTTATGACACGGGTTTGGGCCAATTCCTGCTCCTGCATGGCGATTCTAGAGTTGGCAGCCTGGAGTTCCTGCTTCAAGCGAAGCAACTCGGAGGCGTCGGGATCAGAAGTTTCAAGCGAAGTAACATCTTTTGAGCTGGTAATCTGCTTCGCATCAGTACGCTGTAATAGGCTAGAAGACTTGTCAAGCTCGTCGAAGCTTCCTAGGTCAATCTTGTTATTCGACAAAAGATTCTTTTGCTGGTCGAGCAAGAACTGTTGCTCAGACAGCTTTTGGAGGATATCTTCGTTCACGGTCTGCTTGGTGTCTGATACGTGAGGCTTTGGCGAGAGCTTCGCCAGGAGTCTTTCCATCTCGGAGTTTCCAGTCTTAGGCTCAGCGTTGCTTGAGTGTTCCAACTTCTGCTTCTAGGATTGTTAGCCATTATCTGTGATGCATAACAAAGATTGACGAGAACCTGACCTTATTAGAAAGATTATCATTTTTCTGGCCGACAGTTGACTGGAGGTTTCCAAGCTTCGACGTCGCGAGTGGGTCGGGAGAACTGATGCAAGTGCCTAGATGTTTGTGGCCCTTGACAAAGTGACACGTTAGCCATGTTAGTCCTAATCAGAGGGCAAGCATATATTGACTGACTGATACTTCGCGTCCAACAGATAACGTGCGGATTTCGACAGGCCCACTATTCGACGATGGTCTTTCGTCGGGGTTCCTGCGGCCAGTCTCGGAAGAAGCTGCTGAAAGCAAGGACATATCGAGTGGGTATGATGCAACGAGCTCTGGCCAACAGGGGGATCGGTTGGAAATAAAAGTAAACAAAGAATTTGAGATCAGGTTGATCAAAAGGCAAGCACACTGCACGAGATCCAAACGCTCTTACATGCAATGAATGGCAACTTGAAGAAGAAGATGTGTCAAAGATAACGGAGAAAAGCAGAGGGTTGTATACAGCTGTTTCCCGAGGGCACAGCAGAAGATATATGGCAGTATCTAGAACAAAAATCAGAAAAGAGTAAGATACGGAGATTCGAGTAGATAAAAACGGAAGTAGTTTCACAGAGCAGGTACTGGTTAGCAATTGGGAAGTAACGCAAGTAAAGAGAAAAGGAAGGAAGGAGGGACAGAGGTTACTGGGCGCAGGCAGGGTCAGGAGAACAAGGAAGACGGAAAATGGAAGGAGGAGAAATCGAGCACAACCGAAGACTGCACCGATCAGTCAACCACACGCGCACTACGACTTGAGAAAGAAGTATGGTCTTGCACCCGCTGAGTACACTCCCCATGGATCTGGTGTCCTCTCCGAATCATTCGAACAATGGCATAATTGCTGGATTCGAACGACGACGTCGCCACCTTTCCTTTTTGAGTAAGACCGGGGGCTTGACGAGTGAGTTGCTTGCTGCAGGGACAAATGGGTAGTGTCTTGAGGTATGTGCCTGCTAGTCTATGATGCTAGGCCAAAGGTGTCCTACCCATGCTTTGCCTTGACAGTCCGATAAGCTCTATATACCACTGACAATATAAGACCCCGCCGATATTTGCCAGAACTTATCGAAATGGACAGCAGCAAAGAGTCCCGCATGGCCTTTCCATCGACAATCATCACCGAGGACTAGAAACTCAGGCTGGCCAACTCCGGTGAGTGTCGGCACGAGGCGTGCAGCATGTTCAAGCCCGTACATATCGGTACCCCACACAACCAGTTCCAATCTTCCGTTGGCCAAGGGACGGAGGAACAGGGCACCCATGCCCGGTTTGCGGTGGATGGTATATTGGTCGCAATTCCTGTTGAAGGTTTGGTTTGATTTATCGGATCGTGACGGTCGAATCGAACCTCTGAGCACCTATGTAAAGCTATGCTGTCATCAGTGACACGTATGAGATAAGTTGTGATCGCCGGGCTTGGAAGTTCATTGCCCGACGAAAGGGTAAAAATATTTCCAGGGTAAGCCAGATGCGATGAGCTGCGTGGCTTTATGATCTGTGAGTCGGCAGCAAAATACTGCAGCAGTTTGCGGCTGATCTGAAGCGCCGTTTTCTCAGTATTGTCCGAGCACATATTCATTACGAACGTTCCGTTTGTGCATAAGATAGCGTCCATTGCACCCACCTGACGACCATACCTTTGGGTGATGGACTGGAAACCAGTCTGCTTTGAGCGCGTCCAGCTACCATCAGCGCCCCTTATATACCATGTGAGTTCACACTGTGTTGAGTCGACAGTGTAGGGAGTGGGCGTTTTATCTAGCATAAGGACAAGTTGTTTCTCGGTGTTGCATACTTTAGCGGAGAGGTGGAAACGATGAATGTTCTGCGTCTGCATGTGCCATACCTTCTTTTTCTGTTGAGATTCAGATGTGACATATAGTCGGCCGAACCTATCAGAAGACTGTAGTTGGTCCACGGATATTCCTCCTTTGGATGACATGTCTCCAGTGGGCGGAACATATATGGTGAACGTCGGTGGTATTGGTTTTTCGATTGATCGCAGCGAGCTCTGATAAAACTGAAGCAGTGGAGTTGTTGTCATCACACCATCATACCAATGGCCTGTCTTTGGCAACTCAACGTATTCAGACGTCCAGTTGGCTTCCTCAAGCAGTGCGTGCATAAGACGGGAATGGTAAGCGGGAACATTTGTGTCTTGCGAGCCATGCTGTTGTAGTATATGGATACCGACAGCATTTTGCCAGAAGAAGCTCATGCTTAAAACTAGCCCGCGATCGATGAAGAATGGAAGAGACCAGTGGTTCAGAGTCTCGCCACAAGTTATATGACACGTAGTCTACAATATCAGAACGTTCAACCTTCTTGTGCCCGGCTATGAACGCACAAGAGGACTTACTTTCAATGGATGTATAACCTGATACAGGAGCAGCGGCAAAGATGTTGTCCGGATAATGGGTGATGAGAAACCAGACACCTTGCCCTGCCGGCTAGGTGAGCTCAGAAAACACATAAAAATAAGGCCCGCATTTACCTCCATTTGAATGACCTATGATCATCCAGTCATCGATTAAGACACCAGCACCGCTCCAGCCAACGGCTTTCATCCAGTCAGAAATCGCCTTAACAGCAGCCTTAAGGTCATTCACACCCCATGTGTCTAAGTAAGACGCGGTTAGTATAAACAACGTGTCCATCAACAACCCCATGGGTTCATAATAATGCAGGTATGAGTATGACCAAGGATCACTCACGCCAGTTATCTCCGCTCCAAGAAGTGACTCCGCTGGGAAATAGTATCCACGCACAAATCCCGTATGCAGCATCCAACATCCCGCGACCTTGCGTGCTATCAGCCTCAAGACCCGCTCCGTGAAGCCCTATAATAAAGGGTAACGATGCATTGGTTTGATTTGATGCATGAAGACAATGCATTGGAGGGGGGCGTAGGATGGCATAGTAAACAATGCCTGCTGGGTGGATATAAGTTTTTCTCTGCGACTGGGATAGAAGTCTTTCAGTAAATCTGATTGAGAACGATTGAATTCGGATTGCCACACCCTGAGAGACTCTGTAGTGAACTTCAACTTCAAATGCAAGATGTGATGTATTGGCCGCTATTAACCGAAAAGGCAGTGGACGAGTCTGATGCGGTGCGAGGTGCAATGGGGCTTCCATCCCCAAAGATAACTAAGCAGTTGGTACTGTCATTTATTCATTCAGATCGGCCAAGGGGTATATCAGCACTGACATTGGGAGAGTGGAGCGAGAGTATTTCTACCCACTTAGGTGCATTGTTCTGAACATTTATGGACGCCCAGGTGCTCCCAAGTTTCTGATCAGTGGCTTCAGGTATCAACAGGCTTCGCTCGTCAATAGTTAGCAAATCATAACGTATCTCCGTTTCAATCAACACGTTCATGGTTGGATTGTTTTGACCCCCCTGGGCCCGTACATCACGGATGAGACGCAGTTCAACAAGATGCACACCAGGTGCAAGGTCCAATACCAAAGGTGCCCTGCGATAGGTGTAAAAATCGCCACCAAAGTGCCGCTGACCGTCGATGAATAGGTCCAGAATACCATCTGTGAAGATCGCAACTGCTTGATAATTCGAGCCTTGCAGGTATATATATCCGCGAGTCCAAGCTTGATACCCAAGCTTGATACCGCAACGCAGACCATCCATAAACGGACTAAAGGGATGGCCAATCCACATGCGGAAAAGCGACCATAAGCTCAACGCAGCTTATTTCGGATGAGGATTCGTGACATTGGCCCAAGCCCGACCCCATTTCACCAAGCCTCCAGCTGAAATAGGACTTGTGTATTCTGGTTTCTCGTCGAAAGACAAATTTCGGAATCCACCCCGGTATTCGAGGGGGTCCGCTCCCCAGATGGCTTCTGAAATAACATACAAGACATTGGAGTCGGTGATGTTGCTTCCCTAAGGAGTTGGACTGGATAAGGACGTACCTCTTGTTCCACATTGAAAGGGACCGAGTATCTGCCACTCCTCGGAGATGGAAACATCTGAGACCTTCTTGTTAAGAATAAGAGGATATTGGGGCGGTGCCATATAATCCCCTTCACGGAGCGCCCTTATGCCACATAATGCACTTGCGCAGAAAGCTACAACGATAAGTATCTTCGCGAATAATGCTGATGAGTAGCGCGTCATTTCTATGATTTTGAGAGGAGACGGTCGTGATATCCAGTCTCTGCAATGCAGGTGTGCAAAACCTAAACCTCTTGAGATAGGTAAAAGAAAGAATATCTACAAATATTCCCAAAACACTATCACTCACCTAGGGTACATGTATGGAGATGTTTCGACGTCAGAGGTAGGTGGCTGTGATGCTCAGTTTCCGCATAAAATCTCTTTGCAAGTGAAATCGGACTTGGTATAATGATTACGGCATAGTCTATTCATACACTGATGACCAAATACGGGGTAGAAAAAGCTCAGTGGCAGGCTTTCTTGAAGGCGTCTCAACTCTCAACTCTCAACATTATTGTCAGAAAACTTGAAAAGTCATTGACCCATTCCGAAGCGCCAAGGAAACATCCATGGGAGATCTGTTGCTTGTACCGCAAAGCTGAGTGGTTGACCGTGATTTGTTGATTCGTCATCTTCTGATGCGCTAACACCAAAGTATGCTAGTGTCTTGCCAGAAATCAAATTGCGATGATACTGTGAACAATCATCATGGTTACAAAAATGGATACTACTTAACCATCCCGTGCATGCTACGCCTATCCCTCATTAACATACTTGATAGGCATCAAGCTCCTGGATAGCTTTATAATTCATCTTCAATTTCAGGACGCGTACAACAGGCTATCAAAGCAGTGATCTTGCTGTATCCCTGCTTAGTGCTCGAGCTCCTGCAACACACACAAATTTACCCGTCCTGGTACCAAATACCTCTCTCTCTGCTACCGCATAGTCAGCTCGTGTAGGGGCCGTGTACACGGTGTCAATCAATGACTATAACAACAGTGACCGGCACCGGGCGGCGCGCTTCAACACGACAACTAGACCTGCAGACATCAGTCAGGGTGTCCAGCCCCCAGGCCATGGCGAGCCCTATAGACAAGTTCCCCCCATTTCTTGATGAGCAATATGATGCCACGGATGCAGTCACAGGTCACCCGAATTCAACGATCAGGTACGCGCCCAATGATCGCTGGGACTATAAACCAGTCAGGGACCCCAAGCGAAGGCCGAGAAAGAGCATCAGCGAAACTATAAACGCCATTAGGACACGCAATGGTAGTGTTAGCGCCAATGCACAGGAATTGGCTCAGGCACTCAGAGCTCCCGTTTCATACAGGCTCATAGTACGGCTCTCCACTCCCGTCGCCAATTGCAGCCGCTTACACGTCCGCAGGTGTTGTCCCTTGTCTGGTATACTACTTCGGCCTTGACAAATACATCCTCAAAGTCCATACTAAACGCACTTCCCAAACCGGTCACTCTCACATTGGTACAGTTTGCCTTTGTGTCATTGTGGTGCTTGCTACTCTCTTACATGTCAACCGTACTACCCTGGCTTAAAATCAGCATACCGGCTCTCAAGAACGACATCCGCTCTCCGTCACGCGATGTGATCATGTCGGCGCTGCCTCTCGCTGTGTTCCAGTTAGCAGGTCATATCCTGAGCTCAATGGCTACATCGCAGATTCCAGTTTCGCTTGTCCACACCATTAAGGGACTTTCCCCATTATTTACCGTGCTGGCGTACCGGTTCCTGTTCCGCATTCGCTATGCCAGGGCAACTTATTTATCACTTGTTCCACTGACTTTGGGTGTTATGCTTGCTTGCTCCACAGGATTTTCCACGAATTTCTTCGGCATTCTGTGTGCGTTGATTGCGGCCCTTGTTTTCGTATCGCAGAACATCTTTTCTAAAAAGCTGTTCAACGAAGCGGAGCGCGCGGAGTCAGATATACACTCCGCTGGTCGCCAAAAGTTAGACAAGCTGAATCTACTCTATTATTGCTCTGGGTTAGCCTTCCTCCTCACATTGCCCATTTGGTTCATCACAGAGGGCTATCCATTGCTCTCCGACATAATGCAAGATGGTGCCGTCTCTCTTACAAACCAAGGTGGTTCTTTGGATCACGGCGCCCTATTTCTCGAATTTGTGTTCAACGGGGTATCTCACTTCGCTCAGAATATTCTGGCCTTTGTCCTGCTTTCTATGGTCTCGCCTGTTTCATATTCTGTCGCGTCGCTCATCAAAAGGGTATTTGTGATTGTGGTTGCGGTTGTTTGGTTTGGTAATTCTACCACATCAATCCAAGGTTTTGGCATCGCCCTCACCCTTCTTGGGCTATACCTTTACGACCGCAATAGCCATGACGATGCCGCAGATCGAAGAGCCAATGCAGACCACTTTCATTCGAAGAACCCCGTCCTCCCTTTGAATACCCGTGCGGCGAGCAAAGCTTGGAACTCAAATGGCTATGCGTTCCCGCAAGGAAAGCCTGCCGATGAACACGCTTCGGACCGGTCGTACCCCATATCCAGTAACTTGAAGAAAGATGATAGCCGCGGTGCCCGCCCGAGAGCAAGCAGCAACACGAAAGCTTGGCTGCCACCTGGTACAAAGCAGGAAACCACTTGGCAAGTGAGCGACACTTGAACGGCGAATTCTGGCCCTACACTTTTATTGCGCTAGGCTAGGTGTCGCGGTTCGAACGTCATTCAGGCCTTGCTCTTCCATGTACCATTATAAATTCCTTAACATTATAGACTAACATAGAGTGATCCAAAGTGTGTATTATAGTCCGAGCATTATTCATAGATAAGAAAGACGCATAATTTCAGTCACCGGGCGCTTGACTAATGCTGTGGTATGATATTACACGACTAAGGATTGTCGAGTCGGTCTCTTGCTACACTCAGATATACGGCCGCAAATTATACACTTACATAGCGGAGCCTTCTTGAATCAGCATACTATGTACACAACTGAGCGAAAAGTGGACTTGTTCTCACAGGATCCCCAGTACCTGGTTCTCATAGAAATATTCTGCTGGCCTGGGAAGTAAGACGAGGCTGCCCATATAGGTTCAGTATGTTCGGATCGGCTAGGGAGAAGGATTTAAGGTTCGGGGTTCCAATGTTACAAAGGTTTAGGTACAGTGGAGGGTTCCGTGTAGGAGGATGCTTTACAGCAAAGCTAAGGAAACTAGGGTATCTATAACTGCCATCCTAATTGTCTTCCTAGCCATTGTGCGGCCCCGGGAGCTGTCCTGATAACTAACAACTGTAATCATCCGGTGTTTGTATGGTGGTTTGATAGCGGTGTGGTCGATACAGTAGTAGTTGATAAAGATGGCCTAGTGGTTAACATGGCAGTTGATTTGCAGGCTTGCAGCCCTATGACGATTCATCATTCCCTCTATAGCTTGGCAGTATAGAATACCCCGGTAGCTGGCTTACCAATGGACTACCTCGGGTTAGTAAGGCATTGCGGAGCTGAAGGCAAATCGATAACACAGGATACTACTAAGACGTAGCTTATATGTAGTCTATACCTAGCTATTGCTCGCTTAAGCCTCCAAGTCGCTGAGTAAAGCAGTACCTGAGATATGGCGTTGTACCTCGACACTCGACAGTATTAGCCTTGAAATTTAGGCTACTGTGGCTTTTTTACTTGTCAAGCATGTGAGGATGACTTGATCTAATGTTGCGTGGCGGATGGCTTTTTATCAGCTGTTTATAAGTGGCCTCGGCATAACCTTGGAGTTTAGATCTTCAGGGCGCCTGTTCTTCTTAACATTGAGAATAGTCAGGTAATGCTACGGGCTGGTCATTTTATTGTAGAAACGGAGTATGGAGTGCTCAGGCGTCTTGGTAATAAATGATATAGGTAGGATTCAATTTCAGATGACTGGAATTCTGACCACATTGCCATGGATAGTATTTCCTTAGAAAACGGACCTAAAATTGACACGCTCACACTCAGCTACAAATTGTCGCCGCTGTCGGTAAGGAACGATACCCTCAGTAGGTATCTCTACCAGTAAACTGGTGAAAACGACCCTCGGGAGCTCCAGCTCAGTGCATCTTGCTCTTGGATCATGATGCAGAGGGGGAAGGGACTAATGAAGCCCTGCCTCCTACAATAAACATGCCCGTGAAATGAGATGGGAAGAAAAAGAGAAAGAGAACCAAAAAGACGCTGAGAAGCAATAAAAGGGAGCTGAGTCGGGTAAATAGATCATCCGAGATACCGAGCCAATCCAAACGCAGCAATTTGCGAGTGACGCCCGGGCTAGGAAATCCAACTTGAAGCCGAAAGTGCTTGGACGAAAGATTTCCAGATCAGCTTCCCCCCGAGCTGCACATCGGCCATTGCAGATTGCTGCTCCATTCCTTTTCCTCTTGCCCCTTCTTCATTTTACTCTTTCTTTTTATCTTCACATTATGCGGCCGCAGCTATTTCGCGCGGCCGCCCGGTCTCTCCGGGTTCCCAAGGTCAACACTACCAGGACCTTCGCGACGACGATTCCTCGCTCTGCTGAGGTGGAGCTCACGATTGGTGAGTATTCAAAGTCTACATAAGTAGCCGTGATCAGTTACTGATGGTTGATGGACTATTAGATGGTAAAAAGGTCTCAGTGGAAGGTGGGTGTCCATATCACTGTACCGTTCTCGAAGGACACTACTCATCCTGCATTGTAGCTGGCTCGGCTCTCATTCAAGCATGCGAGAAGGCTGGAGCGACAATCCCCAGGTACAGCCCAATATGGTGGAAGTTACATTGGATGCGTGCTAATGATCCGCGATAGATACTGTTATCATGAGTACGCGACTCCCCTCCGTCCGACCCCCGCCTCTGCCTAGGTACTTTGGTCGTCGGCTACTAACACACGCTATAGAAAGTTAATGATTGCAGGAAACTGTAAGCCGTTGACAGTGTGAACCAAACAAACTGTTGTACTGATGACTGACCCTTGTTAGGCCGCATGTGTCTGGTCGAGGTCGAAAGAGCCCCAAAGCCTGTGGCATCATGTGCCTGGCCAGTTCAGCCCGGCATGAACGTCAAAACAGACTCCCCGCTAGTGCACAAGGCTAGAGAAGGTGTCATGGAGTTCTTACTTGCGAACCATCCTCTTGACTGCCCTATCTGTGATCAAGGAGGAGAGTGCGATCTTCAAGATCAGTCAATGCGCTACGGCGCAGACCGTGGACGTTTCCACGAACTTGGTGGTAAACGCGCCATTGAAGACAAGAACATTGGTCCGCTTGTCAAAACTTCCATGAACAGGTGCATTCAGTGCACTCGTTGTGTTCGATTCATGAACGATGTTGCTGGCGCACCCGAACTGGGAACCACTGGTCGCGGAAACGACATGCAAATCGGGACCTATCTGGAACAGAACCTGGATACCGAGCTATCTGGAAACATTATCGATCTTTGCCCCGTCGGTGCCCTGACCTCGAAACCCTATGCCTTCCGTGCCCGTCCCTGGGAGCTGAAACACACCGAGTCCATTGACGTGCATGACGCATTGGGGTCTAACGTTCGGGTCGATACCCGTGGAATGGAAGTTATGCGCGTCCTGCCAAGGCTCAATGACGATATCAACGAAGAGTGGATAAACGACAAGTCTCGTTTTGCATGTGATGGCCTCAAAACTCAACGACTGACCACCCCTTTGATTCGACAAGACGGGAAATTCGTCCCTGCAACATGGGAGCAGGCTCTGACCGAGATCGCATCTGCTCACCAAAAGCTTCAATTGAAAGAGAACGAATTTAAGGCCGTCTCTGGTCATCTCGCGGACGCGGAAACCATGGTTGCCATGAAAGACCTGGCTAACAAGCTTGGCTCGGATAACCTTTCCTTGGATCAACCCGGCGGCAGCTCTCCTGTTGCCCACGGCGTTGACATCCGTTCAAATTATCTCTTCAACAGTAAGATCTACGGCATCGAGGAGGCAGACGCCATCCTTTTAGTCGCTACAAACCCTCGTTACGAGGCTTCTGTTCTCAACGCTCGCATCCGCAAGCAGTACCTCCGCTCTGATCTTGAGATCGGCCTCGTCGGTGAAGCGTTCGAGAGCACGTTTGATTTCGAGCACCTCGGCTCGGACGTTGCTGCTCTGAAAGCCGCGCTTTCGGGTAGCTTTGGCAAGAAGCTGGCTTCCGCTAAGCGACCCATGATAATCGTCGGCAGTGCTGCGGCTGAGCATGAAAATGCAAAGGCAGTATTTGAGGCAGTCGGTAGCTTTGTGGAAAAGCACACCATCAACTTTAACACTCCCGAATGGCAAGGCTATAATGTTCTTCAGCGTGCTGCATCGCGTGCTGCAGCATACGAAGTTGGATTCACAATTCCTTCTCCCGAAGTTGCGCAGACGAAGCCCAAGATGATATGGCTACTTGGTGCTGATGAGGTCGCTCAATCTGAAATTCCTACTGATGCATTTGTCATCTACCAGGGACATCACGGTGATCGTGGTGCTCAACTCGCAGACGTTGTTCTGCCAGGTGCCGCCTACACCGAGAAGTCCGGCACTTACATCAACACCGAGGGTCGCGTTCAGGTTACCCGTGCGGCGACTTCGATGCCCGGTGCTTCGCGCGATGACTGGAAGATTATTCGTGCCGCGAGCGAATTTTTCAACACTCCTCTTGCGTACGATGATATCGAGGCTCTTCGCGACCGCATGGAAGAGATCAGTCCTATCATGCGTCGTTATGATGTTGTCGAGTCCACCTCCTTAGCTCAATTGAGCAAGGTTCAACTGGTGGACCAAAACAAGGGATCTCAAATAACCAACACACCTTTCAAGAGGGTCATTGAAGATTTCTATTTCACAGATTCCATTTCCCGAAGGTATGATTCATTGTCCCCTGCCCCCAGTACCTGGTTGTTAAAACACATCGCAGTTCACCTACAATGGCTCGCGCCTCGGCTGCTAGGGCCTCCGGAAATCCTGATGTTAACTACATGTCTACGGGTGGTGAGGTATCTCCGCAGCACATGTATGGTTGAGAATCTTCCTAAACCCTAATTCAAATGACGCTTTATTTTGTTGTTGTTGTTGTTGTTGTTGTTTTCTTTGTTACCCTTTTACTATTCAGGCGTTGTTGCTGTAATAGTTAAACACTGTCATTGGTCTCTTTAAATTGTAATTTTGTTTCCCCTCCCCCTCACCCCCTCTAGTGCATTGAGTTCACTGCAGTATAGGTCAAGGACGTATGCGGGGACTATCTGTACATAAGATCAAAAGCAGCTTCGGGGAATAGTAGATTCATATGGCTACAGGGTTTGGGATGTAAGCGTGTAATGAGAGTAGTAGGCAACTGCGGTAACAACAGACATTGATTAAAGAGCTTCTGCCTCGGTCGTCTTGTTCTGTTAATCCAGGCTTGCGAACAACCAGACTCCTGCGCAGAACAGTACCAACGCCTAAACTGTTGAATAGAGAAGTCAGAGCTATAGTTCATCATCATCTGTCTCACCTCCAGTCCCATCTGAAACTTGCTGCGCAGGCTCCTTTATTAATCTCTTTGTAAATGGAAGTTCCCTCCTTGGCGGGGGTGATTTTGATCGATCCTGCACAGATGGTGCTTGCTTTCGTCTAATTTCACGCTGCAATGGCCTGAAATCAAGGGAGTCTTCATCATCAGAGGTCGCGTTACCGTCATCTTCGAGCGGCTCAGGCGTTGATCGTTCTTCTTCGTCGGTTTCTTCCTCTGCGCTCTTATCTACCTGAAGATTCATTCTCTCAAAATCATCCTTGCTAGATTCGCCGACCAATGCCTCAACGGGGCGTTTAGATTTTCCACCCTTTTCTCCGTTTCTCGAGCAACTTGGAATTGCACCTGCTTGTATTGTACAAACTATATTTTATAAGAAAGGATTTTTGCCATCGGGTAACGTGGTTAACTTACGTTTTCCCGGATCAATCTTCGCAGATGCGAGCAGGCGTTGCTGGTTGCGGATCTTTAGTTTCTTTTCATTCAACAACTGAACGAACCCAGAGAACAGTTGCTGCTCATGTTGGATTTTTGAGCTAACCACCTCCTCGAGCTGCTTCTTAAGTAAGTCGTTCGTATTTTGCGCGGTGCGAACTTGATCAAGCAGATTGTTGAAGCGCTGCTCGAGAATATCCGCCCTGTCGATGGCAAGGTGTGTCCACTCAAAAAGCTCAATGTGATGCTCGTCATCTTGGTGTAAAGTTATAGACCCCAGTTTTTGCTATAAAATGTCAGGGTTGTCTGTTCTTGGATCACTTCAAATAAAGGTATGCTTACAGTGATATTCTGTATTCTCTTCCTCACAGTAATCACCAGCGCCTTATCATTATCCCCATCTTCATGTATACTAGCCGAGGCTTCCACCCCTATCAAGAGCTCTGGGTTCTTCGCCGGCTCTTGGTGAATACCGAGAACATGGAGCACGGTATCCTTCCACTCATCATCGCTACTATGGTTGTTTTTCGCTCTAAGCGCTTTTAGATGAGATTGTTGTACTATCCTTTACGCATCAACACCATAAGATGACAGTTAATGATTAATCATCACTTACAAGTCGCAGTATAGGGGCTATCTCCCTCTGTTGCACTTATGTTCAGTTCAAGTGCGGCGGTGTTGGACTGTGAAACCTGTACGAGGACATGCGAATTGACTTCGTCTGACCGGCGGAAATTCAAAACGCGACGGGGAGATCTATCCTTTGCGGCAGAAGACATCTCTCAGCTGGGAATGAGTTCAATGTTAGGCTAATTTCTTCCAGCTGCCTGGTTTTTATACGGTTTACGGAGCGGACTGGCTTGCGTATGGTTCTCAGGCTACAGCCTTGCTCCTAGGCAGTCAGACTCGGAGCACTTGCTATGCTTGGCATGCAGTTACCGTCGGCGATCACCTGGCGCCCGATATCACCTGGCGCCCACTTTTTTCCATA